>JAVFBX010062680.1:0-17029 GCA_034783855.1 Mopalia kennerleyi | reverse complement strand
CCCTTGGCTTAAACGGGTATTTATTTTCAATAAAAATGGGCTAGAAGCTGATAATAATGTGCGGATCGGGTGATCTATTGAGTAACGGCTCTGTGTCTACTGCTCTGAATTCAACACAGACATTACAACCAATTGACTAACAGAAAACTTTTCCCAACAACAGAAATCCAGGCGAATCAATCTCTCGAAATTTGCTGTGCAGATATGACGGACATATAGGTAAAGGCGCCGAGACTGATTTTCAATGTTTGCCTCATGTTTTAGCTGAAGCAGGAATTAAATAGTGAAGTAATTTTCACTATACTCTCCACAATGCAGAGGTCTGTAGCTGTCCGGAGGGTTATACAATCCCGAATTGCAATAAGTATTCCGTTAGATTTTTTCCAATTTAGTATGTACAAATGTCACACGGAAAAATGTTTAATAAAATATTTAAGGCACGAAGTATAAATTTCATATTGGCCAGAGAATGACTCGTTTCTGTCCGGAATGTACTATCTGTTGCATTGTGGGATGTTATAACACTCCATGCAGCTACAGACGTTGGACTGTCAAGGAAAATTGTAACTTGATTGTGTCGCCAGTTAGAGAACTTAGAGCGAATGCATTATTGCCAGTCGTGGTAGGTATGTTTCCCTATTAAAGCTGACATCTGGTGCAATTCTAACGAAAAGCTACAGAAAAATTCAAAGAATTTATGCCAATGTCTAGTATTGGATACTACAAGTAGTCAGTTCAACTCGTATTTAACTTTGTCATAATGTGAGTCAGCCAAATTCATGATAACATGGTTTATCAGAAACTAAGTATTTTGGTATTGGTTCGATTTATGCTTGTACGGCAGATATAAGGCAATATCGGCGTCTTCAGCCAATTGACAAGAACTATTAATTAAATGTAAACACATGCAATCGTTGAACATGTGGTTTTTGTTTTTCTGATAAAAGTATATCAAATTGTTGTAAAATCAATAGTTTGCTTTTGTCCAAGCCTTCTGACGACCATTTGATAAAAATTGCATCGAGCAACAACGGAAATCAAACGAAAGCGTCAGTCATCCGAAAGCTTATCAACGGCACTGATAACAGACGACGTTTATTTACACTGTGTCGACAGACAGAAATCTACGAACCATTATAGCATTGATATTCCACATGATAATATTTGCTTGGTTTATTACATTTTCGTACATATTTTTGGTCCGTAAAGCTACATAAATATTCAAAGAGGAAATATGTATGCCAAAGCTCTGTTTAGGATACTGCGTATAGTCAGTGTTACAGACTCATCGTTAATTGACCCGGGTTAATTAAACTCATGGTCGTACAAATCCGCTTTATGATAAGCTAATTATCCGGGAATTGGTTGGATTAAGAATTCTGCTTGTGTGGCGGATATATGGCTTTGTTTGTCCTCAGCCGTTGGCTTAATATGCGTTGAAATAGATACGGACATTTCGTCAACTCAGGCGGGAAAGTTTCTGAAATTATTGATTGATTAGTGCCTTACTCCAGATTCAGTTGTAAATGAATTTCGATGAGGTGGACATCAGACGTGCTTCAAATGACAAATCTGGCGTCTGTTTGTTTGACAGTTTGATGGTAATCGTATAAACAGCTTCGGCTATTTGCAGCCTATTTAAATTCCATATCTGCTGATTGGGAGGAATGCGGGTTGAAGCCAAACGCATCTCTGTCGTTTTGCCGATTTTGAAAAAAAAAATACTGACATTAATCTTGAAAATTAAATGAAGAAAACCCCGAAAAGCTTGTCGCAAATCGTTGGTCTTTCCTACGTAAACAAACTGTTAACAAAGGTGCTTTACATTTTTGTAGGTTTCTTTGTTTACCGTGAATGCCACTCATTTGAATGGTATCCTAACCATTGTATCAGCGAAATATCCTTAAAGACGACTTTGAACACTCATCATTCAACACAAAATCAGACACAATACATGTAGATGCGGATAAGTATCTTATGGAAATGTATAACGGCAATAGAGACGACCTCCAGCCGACGAAACCTTTACGAAAAAGGCCTGCCTCTGAGTAAACAATAATATTGAATCCGTATGGTCTATAACGTCAATCGGTCATTTTATGGGTACATCTAACCCACAGGTTTTCAATGGAATAACAAAATGGTTTCAATCAAAGTAATGCTATACATTTGTTTTATATATTGGAAGATTAAGTACAGAAATATGGTAGCGTTCGTTTATTTATAAAAATAAGGCTCCTGTATCGTACCAGGTAGCTAACCATTATAACATGAACTTTGTCCGAACTGCGGAATAAAAGCACCACTATTTGTTTAAAATATCAATACGCAAGTAAGGCGTACTCATTTTATATTTGGAATTAAGGGTTTAATTTAAGGGATTTTATATAGCACGTGGATTTTATACAAGCCGGTTGTACATCTTCCCCTGAGCTTTCCCTTTACTGTCGGTTTGGCGTTAAACGCCGTGATTGTATATGGGAGATACCACATTTTAAATGGGCGGGTATTAGTTGGATATATAACATGTTTACGGACATGGAAGTTTTTGAGTTTCATTCCTTGTGGACCAGTATTCGACCACATAAACATTCTAACATGCAAAACAATTTGGGGACTTCTTTGCATAAAAGGGCCTGGTGTAAAGCGAATTACTTTTGTTCATTTATTGCGAGGATCAGAAATCTTGATCCAACAATACTTACTAAATTTCGATCAAAGAAAAAATGTTTCATTGCAAACGGGTCTAGTATCCAAACGATGTGTGATGTTTAAAACTGGCTGATTTAAGACGGCCTCATTAATCACACTCAGCCCAGAAGCCATACTGGAGGCATGTTGCCTTGAAACCAATGATCGACATGTAGATATTCCGTGTATCTGGTTTAGTCATCAGTGCCCTTGTTACTTCGGAGCATGATTCGTTGGTAAGGTAGTTGGTTTTATTTTTAGTCTCGCGCATGTTGTACAAGGTTTAATTTAACCCCATGAACATGTTAACTTGACAATCTATTTTCAACCAGACAGTGATGTATGACTTTGCTGGGCTGTTTTATCTATCTTGATATCATTATACCTACTTGTCTTCTCAATCATCGCATACACATTTCTTACTCAAGACTACGCCTGAGTTAAATAAATATTTATATTGTAGAGAACGACTTAAGTTAGCCTCAAACGGGATTCGAACTCGAGTATATTGACTACAACTGATGGTTTATTTGTAACTGCGCATATACATTTTTATTGTAGAGAAAGAATATTCTGCTTGCCTCTGTCGGGATTTGAACCCAGGTTTCTGCCTATCTGGGCCAGCACTCTCTACACATAGTTCCCTTTGGCGGGTGGCTATAGACCTAGTCTGGTTAACCACATGACTTAAGTTCCAATCCCAGAGACCCCCAAATATAATTTTGTATATGTGCAGTTTTAAGACCATATTGTTTCTGTGTCTATAACACTGACTAGTATTCTATAAATATTCACCAAAATCATTTCACGATAATGCTTTGACAATAAAAAGACAAACATTTTATATAACAACTATTGTTACATGTATTAAATTGTAGTCGAGGTTATAGACACGTTGTAGCTTGATAATCCAACATATGTGAGTTACCAAATTGTTTTTACGTGATTATGAAAACTATATCCACTCGCTCGGAACACCATTTTAACACAATTGGCTATAGCTGTTAATAACAGGCTATATATTCGGACTTTATGTGGCTTTATTTTAGTTTTATTTTGCCCATTAACGAGTTTAGCAGCTGACCACAACGCCGTTCCGGTTCTCATTTCTCTCGGTGACACTTCCCGATATTGGAATTTCTCGACAGAATACTATACTTTTCATCCTCTTAGTAGTTTTTTCTTTGATGGCTCTGAATCATTGGTGGATTAGTCTTGGATATTGCAGCCTTGCTTTGAAAGTTTCATACACGCTAACGTTTCTGCAAAAGTGTATACAATGGACAACACGTGATCTGCGACCAGACCTTGAATCGATAAAGGATCACTTCTTAGCGTGCTACTGTAAAGTTTATAAAGAGAAATACGATTTTTCTTTTCGTCCAGAGCTTTTTATGTATGACAATGTGTGCTTTACCCATAAGAAAATTGACATCTCTAGCATTGACAAGAACCGTTACCTACTGAGTTTAAAGGAGTGTTTGGTGGTTATATTTACGCACTGGGGCCCGTTGCTTGAGGCGCTATTAGATGGCGTCTCGCCATATTTAGGCTCTGTCTAATCTGCTATAAGAGGTTGATTCTGGTATTCGCCACTGAATTTCTTACGAGCTAGCGCCAGATGTACATTGAAGTCGTTGGAACAGCAACGAAGTATTACTGTTTGTATTGTTGAATGTATCAGATTTGGTCAATACTTTAAAATCCGAGAGTTTCTAGCTACGAAATTATGTGCTCTCTCTGTGATATAATATAATTGCTTTACCACAAAGTTTCTTCATAAAGATGGTAAAAACAATAGTGCAGAATAAGAAATAAACGTTATACGACTTACAATACGTTTGTTCCTATAGCTTGAAAATACTGTTTTATGCAAAAGTACGGATTTGAAAACTGTACTTTACTTCTTGTAAACCAACAACCCGCAATGATAAAAATATAGGCAGTTTGCCTACCTTGCCCTAAAATGGCAATTCATCGGCAAAGTAATGCTTTGAAAAAGTGGGATATGAATCAATGTATGTGTGTAAAGAGCGTTATGCCTGACCACCGTTATATTCTACTGATATGCTGTACTCGACCTATGTGACGTCAGGCATTTTGTCTTTACGACTTTAATAAATAATGATAAGTGATTTGCAATGTTTCTTTTCAAATTCATATCCAAATGTTTCGATTTAAAAAAAAAATGAAAATGCAAATTCAACTTTTACAACAAACATTCGAATTCGAAATATTAATCGTGGCAATCAACATTTTTTTTATTGTAGTAATTAACTTTTTATATTTCATCGCTTTGTTTAATTATTTTGATGTAGACCTTAAAATGTAGACAGCTTTATTACCTCTCAAAAACGTGCACAGCTGTAAATTTGTATAATTCCGTTCATCTCCAATATATTTGCTGTTTCCAGTAAACTATATTTACCAGTTACTGTTTTATTGTTCTAATGACTATATCGAGGCTGAAAGCAGTTTATAAGCCGATAACTGGTAGTTTATTTGAACACGCGATGATTCGTCTGTTTTTTTAATCGACTTCCCTGTGCCAAAGATTTTTTTCATAAGAACTATAATTGAAATACATTGTTATGCATAAGGAGACAATGGTTTCAGATCCACGATTCAGAACCGATATTTGACGGCATCAAACAATCTTCCATTTTATACTGTTAACATCGTTTCCTTTAACCAATGACGTCACTGTCGACAAGCAAAATACATGTAACTCCCGAATTTAACAGTAACTTTTATAACTTTAACTGATATCTGGTTACAAATTATTGTTTTCCATTTAGGACGTAGGCATTAGCTCTATGCATTGTGCTAGTATAGAAGAAGTATGAAATTCTTAAGTGGTGATCATTGTAGCTCTAGTCTATGGCCAGAGCATTGTACAGTGTTCACACGGCTGCTGTTTTGTAGTTGTTCCCACACATACGCTGTCTCATCTGTTGCTAGAGCAACAAGACGGCGTATTTACACTGAATTATCCTAGCCAAGACATATGTTGACAGCATCAATTATAGCAGACTTGATAGATTCTGCATCTGTCTGACTAGAATTATCATTGGAGACAAACGTACAGTTCACATTTTCCTTTAAGGCAAACCGTATGTATATCTCCGCTTTCTGAATTTATACGCCACTTGTTCCATCACGTATAAAGGAAATCGACTTACACTTGTGGACAAGATTGGATAAATCATTACGTTCCACTAATGGAATAGCTCTGATCAACGGCTGGGCCTTTTTTTCGTTGCGATAAGTTTTCCCAATGTCAAGACCTTTGGCTTGATCCACATGTGACATCCAACTAATATCTGGGAATGGCCTGTCGTGTTTTGCAATTGCATGGTAGGATCTAAAATAAAGCACAAAGTAGCAGTGGAATATAATTTTTTTTCTTGGACATTTGCAATAAAGAATATATAGCCTATATTTCCGCTCCCTGAATTGATGGGTCGGTTGTTCCATTACTAATAAGGGAAATGAACTTGCAATTATGGTCAAGAATGGTCAAATTGTGTTTTAGCTTCTGTGCCGTGGCGAGTACTAAATATGTCCTCATATGTTGCAACACCTAGTATGTCGGAAAAGTATCGATATTGTAAGATGTATTCATATGAGCGTTGATCATTTTTCCTAATTACTCACACTAAACTCATTTGCATGAGCTTTGCACTTAAGTGTATGTGAACTGGTGTATTGATTTGTTTGTTTGGTTGGGGTTTATCAGCGTACTCTAAGGTATTTTACTTATTTGACGGGACTTCCGGTTGAGCGCCAACCCGTGCAGACGTGTTTTCTCTGCTCTCTAAATATCTGGCTCAAAATCGGCCATCTTTGGCTCTAGTCCCTAGGTTTGTCTCATAATCTAGTGCAGGTAGATCAGTTATTGTGTATATATTGTCAAATTATAAAGTTTCTTTTCTGTTTTTTGTATTTTGTTGTGAAGTTGTGTTCAAAAGGATTCTTTGTCCGCAATTTGGATATTGTTGTTGTTGTTGTTCTGACTTCTATGGTCTGTATAGTAATTTATATTATTTTTGGGGGTGTAGATGTGTAAATAGTTATCGGTACTTTCATTTGTTTTTCAATTAATAGTTTATTTGTGTTAGATTGTAGTATATTTTTGAATCTTGTAAATTGCACGGTGAGACTCTGCACTCTATGTTCTAGGGCTCCTTTCGTCTTTTCCCAATCTCTGAGTCGCCCCAGAGTAATCTGTCTTCCCTCTGTTTGTAATCCCATTTGTCCAGTGCACTTAGTTAGAGTTAAGTTGACATGACCTAGTTAGACTAGGTACTAATAGCGAATATTGCAGGTGACTAGGCCTACTACAGAACTGCGTCATGGACGATGAGGAGGACGGCTCCAATATGGATTTCGAACTTCCCCCGGCTGTCCGGGGTAAACGTGGCCGGGATAGATCCTCAAGTTCTGAGAGAGACATGGGGAAAAAGACTAGAGCTTCGGGGAGTCAGGAGCATAAGGTAAAGTGTCTAGATGTCATCATGTCTGCTTTAGGGGATACACCTATTAGCAATCTAAGCCCAATACGGTTTGGCACAGCTCTTCAATCTGCTGTCGGTTCAGTAAAACTTGTCAAAAAACTACCCTCTAGAGATCTTCTAATAACCTGTACTAGTCAAGCTCAAGTTAAAAGATTAGTAAATATGTCACAGATCATGGGAAGGCATGTAGTTTGTAGGGTGAATAATAAAGTGGGGAGCAGGGGAATAATATTTGGAGTGTGTGAGGAAATTAGGGAGGGGGAAGTTTTAACGGCTTTGAAAAAAACTAAATGTTATCAAGCTCAGCGAGTTTGTGGTAAAGATAATGTTCCAACTAATCGAATGATTCTCAGTTTTGATTGTGATAATTTGCCAGCAGAGATTACTCTAGGATTTGAGGTGTTCGTTGTAAAACCATACGTTCCGCCTGTGACTCGATGCTATCGATGTCAAAGGTTAAATCACGTCGCTAAACTGTGTCGTGGCAAGGTGAGATGTCCTCGTTGTGGCGGGGATCATTCGTTCAACGAATGTAAGAACAAAGATACACCTAAGTGTGCTAACTGTGGTGGGTGTCATAGTGCAGCGTACGGGGGGTGCCCTGTACAGAAGGAGGCTTATAAGGCACAGTATATTAAGGTCACTGAAAGAATTTCATTTGCAGATGCTTTAAAAACAGTACGGTCATCAAACGATGAATCAGATCAAATGAATTGTTCTCAAAATCCGGATTTTACGTTTCCTCGTAGTCCTGAGCCCTCCCAAGGCCCAATGGTTCAGCCTACAGTTAACCAGGTCAGGCCAGCAATGTGTTCAGTCTCTGTGCAGACCGAGTCAGATGCCGGTGTGCAGACTGATGTCTGTTCGCCTGTCTCTCTAAGTAGTGTTTTGACTCTCTTTGCAGAGGTACTGTTTCAATGTGTGAAAATACCTAAGCGGTCAGAGGTTATTGACCTCATTTGTGACGGCGCTAGGCGACATCTTGGCGAGAAAACAATAGACTGCGAAGAATTGGCATCAATTTTAACAAAGAGTTATACCACCCGTAAATAATGTATAAGCCATTCAAATGTAAAATATTTAGTTTAATATTATCACTGATGGCTTTTAGCATTCTCCACCATAATATTCAGTCTCTGTATACCCACGGCCAGGAATTTAAATTGTATGTATCAAACCTTGATAAATTACCTGATGTAATATGTCTTCAAGAGACGTTCCTTAAACCAAAATATGATTTTTCTTTACCAGGCTATGCCATTCTGCGAGGTGACAGAGTCGAAAGTGGTAGAGGTGGTTTAGCCACTTTTATAAAGAACTGTGTCTCCTACACTGAGGTAAAGCTGTTCAAATTCAAAACTATTGAATGTCAGTGTGTTCAAATTATGAGTGTTCAACAAAAACCTATAAGCATTGTCAACTTATATAATCCTTGCAATAAAATAGATATTTTAGATTTTAGAAATCTACTGAATACTTTACACGGGTCACTAATAGTATGCGGAGATTTTAACGCTCACCACTCACTATGGGGGAGCAGCAATAATGATGTGAATGGCAAGGTTGTATGTGATGTTTTAGATGAGTACAATTTGATTGCATTGAATGATGGATCTGGAACACGTCTTGATATCCGTTCTGGACATTTGTCAGCTATCGACTTAACGTTGTGTTCACGTGACCTGTCCCTCTCAGCTGTGTGGGCTGTTGACCAATCCAACTCGTGTGGAAGTGACCATTTTCCTGTGCTCACTGTTTTGGGGTTTTCTCCTCATACTAATAACGAAACGAAGCCATCTAGATGGAATGTGAAAAAAGCAGACTGGATTAAGTACAGTGATCAATGTAAGGATAAAATAAACACCACATTGTTTTCTGAGGATGTAGATGTATTTTTCCACAATTTCACATCAGCCCTAAACTCAGCAGCCAGCATAACCATTCCTAGAACTTCTGGTATTCCATTTCACAAAACCCCAGTCCCATGGTGGAATGAGGAGTGCTCTAAGGCCATACAGGACAGAAAGAAAGCCAAAAATAAGGCACAGAGAACTCGACTGTATGAGGATATTTTAAGGTACAAAAAATGTAAGGGCGTTGCACAGCGAGTTATAAAGCGTGCACAGAAAGATTACTGGCGAGAGTATTGTACATCTATTAATAAAAATACGCCAATTAAATCGGTGTGGTCAAAGATTAGAGCAGTTAATGGGAAACGTAGGAATAGCAATGTACCCACTATTGTTGTAGATGGATTCAATTCTGTAACTAATTCTGATAAGTGCAATGTGTTAGCCACCAGTTTTGCACATGTGTCCAGTTCAAGCAACTATAGTAAAAGCTTTATTCCACATAAAAATGAAATGGAAGATAGTCACTGTTTTACAAATATTGCCTTTGATGATTCTCCCATTAATGACAATTTTTCTATTGTTGAGTTGAAACAGGCATTACATGGGGCGACCGACTCTACTCCAGGAGAGGATGGAGTAACTTACTCTATGTTAAAGCAATTACCTATACAGTGCCTCGATGTGTTATTATTATTGTACAACACGGTATGGGGTCAGATGAGACTCCCACATTCATGGAAGAAATCAGTCGTTATACCTGTTGTTAAACCTGGTAAGAATCCTTCTTCTCCTACCTCATATAGACCAATATCACTTACGTCTATATTTTGCAAAGTAATGGAAAAAATGATCAATAATAGATTAATCTGGTATTTGAACAAAAATAATATTCTTACTCCTGTTCAAAGCGGTTTTAGAAAAAATAGATCCACAACTGATCATGTTATAACGTTAGAAAACACAATAAGACAGAGTTTGATCAGTAAAGAGTATGTGTTGGCTGTGTTTTTAGACATTGAAAAAGCCTACGATATGCTGTGGAGGAAGGGGCTTTTGATTAAAATGAAAGATATGGGGATAGGGGGTAAGATGTTGGGATGGGTTCGGAGTTTTCTCTCCGATAGATTTATTCAAGTTAGAATTGGTACTGACCTATCCAATCCAACCTTAATTGAGAATGGTACCCCTCAGGGTAGTGTCTTGTCCCCAACAATTTTTAACCTAGCAATTAACGATCTACCTTCTTGTCTTAATCCTAAACTTAACTGTTCACTGTTTGCCGATGACAAGGCCATTTGGGTTTCATCAAATAATTTACATGTTGCCACTAAGTGTTTACAAGAGGGCCTTGATGATATTATGAAATGGTGTGAAAAGTGGGGGTTTAAATTTTCTCAACTGAAAACAGAAGGTGTACTGTTCACTAAACGTAGACCAAAATTCCTACCATGCCTCTATTTAAATGGCGGGATTATTAAAGTATCTCGGTCATTTAAATATCTGGGTGTAATCCTAGATCAGAGGTTGACATGGTCAGACCACATTAATATGATAATTAGTAAAAGTCAAAAAACTTTGAATTTGATGAGATCAATTTCAGGGACGTGTTGGGGTGCAGATAAAAAATCTATGTTGTTAATTTACAGAGCCTTACTTAGATCTCGTCTCGATTACTGCTGTGAGGCATATGATTCTGCCTGTAAATCTCTTAAGGCTAAGCTTAACTCAATCCAATGTTCGGCGCTACGTTTATGCACGGGCACTCTGAGAACAACGCCGTTGAACGTCCTGCAGCTATTGTGCAGTGAGTGGCCGTTGCATATACGGCGCCAGTTCCGAACGCTTAGATATGGGCTCAAGCTAAAATCGTCTGTTGGCAATTCTGCCAGTTCTGTGTTTTACCCATCAGCTTATGACTCTCTGTATGGAGACAACTGTAAGTACCCTAAACCATTCAAACATCGTGTAAATGAAGTCCTCTTTGAATCAGGTGTGAGCGATATAAAGATTATAAGCCCAGTTGTTAGTACATTTCCGCCCTGGCATATTGAAATACCTGACGTATCGACAGAGCTACTGTCTAAGGTTAAAAGATCTGATCCTCCAAACACTGTTAGACTCTGTTCCATGGACCATATTTGTAATAAATGGTCCCAGCATCTTCAAGTGTTTACAGACGCTTCTAAATGTCCGGAATCTGGTAAAGTTGGGGCGGCATTTACTTGCCCAGAAATTAAAGTAAACAAACACATGAGACTGGTAGACCATGCATCAGTGTATTCAGCAGAACTTATGGCTATATTGATGGCACTTAGATTTCTTTGCGACTTTAAGCCTACAGTGTCTGTAATAATGAGTGACTCTCTTAGTGCATTGCAGTCTATAAGAGAATTTCAGTATACTAAAGCAATCCCTCTTGTGCATGAGATTATGTATGTCTATACAATGTTAAAATATGAGTGTGTTAACGTTTTTTTCGAATGGGTGCCTAGTCATGTTGGTATAGTAGGGAATGAGCAGGCAGATGTACTGGCTAAAGAATCATTGTCTTTCAAATATATGTCTAACGAGCTTTGTCTTTCTGTTGTAGAAGTCATGAACAAAGTTAAAACTCATTTTACTGATTTATGGCAATTTGAATGGGACACGGCTTCAACAGGCAGATTTTTCTACCAATTTTACCCTCATGTATCGTCCACTATTATTTCATTACCATCAAGGCGGGCCGAAGTTTTATCTTTTAAATTACTGTCTGGTCACATTCCTGTAAATTCCTATCTAAAAAGATTTAACCTTCATGATACTGGCTTGTGTGATACTTGTTTGGTTGATGATACTATATCTCATTTCTTATTTCATTGCAAACTCTATCAACACCAACGCACACGTTTTTATAATTCTCTCGCATCTGTGGGTATTGCTTATCCCTCTTTACAATCTGTTTTAAAACCACAAAAAGCAACCAATACAATTCTCGTATATGTATCTACTTATATTGTCGAGTGTCATAAGTTTTAACTGTATATATTTCAACAGTCTATTATCTTAACAAACTCTGTTTTAACAACTATGTTTTAAGCTGTATTTTTAAGAATTTGTTTTGTGTATTGTAATGTACTGTTAATTTCATTTGATGTACTCCTAGACATCAAGCCAGTAATATCGTACTCACGATACAATGTTATCATTATACTGTACTTAGCATATCGTACTCACGATACAATGTTATCATTATACTGTACTTAGCGTATCATAATATTATGCCTGTGTGTATGTTAGCACAATTATGAGACAAACCTAACCTATAGTAATGGTGCACATCATTCATTTGAATGGAGCCACCAATATCATAAATATGTATGTATGTATATACCTGATTTGTATCCTCGCTAAAGGACGGATGATATGAAAGATGACATTGCAAATAGATGGCTAATATGGTTATGTTGTATATATCTTAAATGTTAATCAGTTTGGGTCGATACTCATTAAAACAAGTGCTACATGATTTTAGACTTGACCGATTATATAGATAGAAAGTATATAACCGATATATTCCTCAGTGCGGAATAAACCTCTCATTGCTTAGTTATAAAGTGGCATATGTTTTGTAATATTTCAATGAACAACTCTATGCTACAACTAGTATTATTATAACAGTCTCTATGTAGCAGCAATTTCTCTCCGTGTGAAATCTGGATTTCATTCAGGAGTTTTTCCGTGACGTTTACTTGTTTCAATTTATAGGGTTGGATCGATTAATAAGTAATAATTTTTACTACATGTTCCCTGCTTGTTCATTGTTTGATCTTCTAGTTCTTGTGAAGCTTGAATCAAACTGAAGTTTCGGGAATGTCAAAGGCATCCGTTATGGATGTTAAACAGCAAACTTAAGAACTTCCAAGAAATCGCTGAAACATGAAACCAATAACTATGAAGGCAAATACATTGACAATCATTTAAAGAAAACTGAAGGTTCTTAAAAATCAAAAGCACCCGTTATAAATGTTAAGATGTGATATTTTTTTCGAGCAACTGGCTGAATATGGCAGTATTAACATGCCTAGTGTTTGATGTATTGTATGTCGCAATACATTGACACACTTTAAACATTCAACCGCCCATGTAGACTTGTGATCCAGTTAACGGATACATGCTGCCCATTCTTAATGTTTTGATTAATATTGATCAATTAGTTGATCAGTATTTTACGCCACATTGAGCGATTTTTCAGCTTTACTGTGGCGTGAACAGGGTCAAATTATTAGAAGCTATATTTTCTATAGATCATTATTCCAATCAGTAGCACCATTTGTTTTGAACATCAAAAATATAAACAAATTGAACTGTAGAGGTGGTAAACATTTCAATTATTTCAATATCAAACTGTATTAGAAGGCTGTATTCAATGGCGACCTGAGAGCAATTCCGGTTAGTTTTTAACATATCCGTTTAAAAGCATTCGGGATGAACTATTTGAAATAACGTTTTCCCGTTAAAGCAAGGAAGGTCCAACTCATGTTTTTAAAGTGCGATATGGTTATATTGCTTGAGTTTTCTAAAACTTCAATTCGTGGTAATATTAAGGTAAGGAGCCTCAGTTATCTATATTTATATTGTTTGTTTGCGTGTTTGATTGGGGTATAAAGACGTACTCAAGGCTATTTTACTTAAATCGATGCACTGTCATTTTCACACTTTTCCTTCTTATGTACGGTGGAAAGTCGAAAGGCGACCTCGTAAACACCACTTCCGCACCACCACCTCGTAAACACCACTCATATATCCGGTGGTCGACAGACGAACTCGAACCCGCGAAAGGTACATGAACATAGGATAAGTAAGCGGACACGCTAGCCACTGAGCCACGACCCTCTACATTTATAATATGGAAATACAAAATGTACACAAAGAACTAAAATACACAAGGTACTCAGTCCGGTTGGTTTAAACAAAACCCTAGCGTGAAACAACCAAACATTTGATTGGCTTTAATCAGATCATATTGCCATGGTGATATCATGGTATTTATTTGATTTCGCCCGGATGTCTTTTTTCCAAGAAGAACCTAACACAGTTCTTTGCACAGTGACATAATTGAATTACAGCAGAGTGGGAGAGTCACAATTGGAATCAGAACAAGAGGTAAGATACCATCTAAGGTAGTGAGTGGTGGTATATTTGTCACAGTCGCCCAAAAAATAGCGACAGAGGAAGCCTTTGTAATGATATTGCTTGATATTCCTTAATGAGTTATTATCTATATCTAAATGATTGGTTTTCCGTGGAAACCTCTTAAGTTTGGCATTGCTCAACTACACTATTTCTGGACGACACAAAGTTATTCTTTACACTTTTTGAATTATATGTTACAAATGCCCAACTCAGAAAGAATCGGAACGAATTTTCACATAGAACTAGTTTTAGAAGAGGTACCAATTGCTACTCCCACACGGCAGTTAAAATCTGATTCCTGATTCCTGTGATACAAGACATTCACACATTAAGTGACTGAAACGATTAAAACTGTATTCATTATCTGATTGCTTAATAGTTCATTTTAGTTCAAAACAAGTTGATATCAAGAAGAAGAAGAAACCCTGGAAACGCCGCACGTGCCGCGTATATCAAACCCAGCGATATCAATAGTGGTCAGACATCTAGAATGACCGGTCGCTTTCGTCAACAGACCTGTTTCGTGTACAAGCGGCGCACAGTACAACGTTATTGCAATTTCGATCAATTGATAATTGATAATACTTGTAATTGATACATTTCTTTGATATTGATACCGCTGTCCCAGCATTAGTGGATATTTCACGAGTGATTTATTTGACCGTCGGAAGCTAAGACTCAGTTGGTAGAATTCGTTCATGTGTAAGAACAATCCTCATGGACGACTGAAGCTGGAGCGTTTAACATCCGGTCACATCATGACGAATTCATCCTGGGGAAGGTTTCACTGTTTTCGCTTTGGCAACCATATCAATACCACAGTAAAACGACAACCACAGATCAAACGACAAATATCGATCATAATCGTATCGAAGTAAGAAAACATGTTTTTGTCTTCATATTTTCTAGTTAAAAAACGAGCGGTTCGGGCAATCACGCTTTCCCAACGGCTTGAACATGCCGCCTCTTTATTTTCAAAACTATTGCATTTGCCTCTACTTGTCTCTTACAGCAATCTAAACCCAACTTACAAATACTTCCATAATATTGATCTTATTCCGAACCATATCTTACATAATTTGATTAAATTAAACCCTATTCAGCCTCATCGAACTCGACGCCGTTGGTTCGATTTCCATTTACCTATCTTATCACTTGTTCAGACCTGTTGGCACCAGAGAATGGAACAATTAACCAACTGCATTCCGCAGCCTAGCATCAGCTTCCCTATTTAAGAAAAAAATTAGAACATTTCTACTAGAATCAATATCCCAGTGCTATTAAACTAAATTGAATAATAAATCATTTTATCTGCATTTTATTTTATTTATTTAAATAAATTGTATATCAATAAATATTATACTAACTTGTAATTATATTTGTATATGCGTATGCATGCTCTAAGAACTTCTCAAATTGTAAATATACTGTTTGCTTGCATGTGTACTTTAATAAGTACACTCATATTTCAACGTCATTTATTTCTATTACGGGATAGAACAAGCCCCTAAAGGTTTTATTCACTCCATTTAATTAGTTCAAATGTATCTGTATATTAATTATTATTATTGATGGTGAGTAAAATCATAATCATAGAACAGACAGTTTCATCTAGCTCCGACGTTATGACGCTTTTATTGTTTCGCATGCTTAGGAGGAACAGGTTATTTACTTAAATGAATGCTTTTTATTTTTTAGAAAGTACATATTTTCGTTGTGTAGCTCCGAGGGTCCTTGGTTCGATTCCCGAATGGGTAATTTTCCGACAAAAAATATGTTCAACTTAAGTATTAAAGCGTTATCCCAAAATAACGAAAAACTGTTAAAATACCAACAGTTATCCGTGTAACTCGTATATAATGTTTATGGAAAGAGTTTGGAACTAAATCTTGAACACAGCGACTGACATATCGATGGATGTTTTAGCCTTTTTTGATTGCTAACACCCCCGTGATCAAATCTCGGACACGTACATGTACATTGTTTCTGCGCAATGGCTCGCTTGAAGACTGTGATTTTTGTCAAACTTAATCAGTAGCAACAATATAGGCAGATTGAGTTGAAGTTTGTAAGTGAGTCAAATGTTTGCATAATTAATGGCTGTACTGCAGTTTGATTGGTAGATGTATTTCTGCATAGTATCGTCCTTTGATATTGTTTGTCAAACCGGGTCACTAGTTACATCTTAATAAGATGAAAGTCTTGATGATCAAAGTTGATCGAGTAATCGGTGCAAAATCAGGCGCCAAATTACAATTTGATTGGTCGATTGATTTTAGCTCAACCTCTTGCTTGAATATTGTGTGATTCTTTTCACCCTGTTCCAATCCGATCGATTGATTACTGCTTAACAACATGCTTAACTTTTACTTATGAAGGCAGAGGTCAAGTTCGATGGTCAGAGATTCAAGCATAATACATTCTTATGAATAATTCTTATTGGTTCATTTGTTTTGCTCAGCAAATGGCGTAAATATCGTTATTGCATGTTGTCAGGCCAAACAGTCATGACGGTTGGGGACAGGTGAATTATGTAATCTCGACAATGCCAATGAAAAAGCCCAGAAATGGAAGGAAATTGGGATTAATCGTTTGACTAGTGTTAAGCCGAAACTCTGGATAAGGAGTCATGGCTCTGGATTGTGCTCAAATGTCTTAAGGTAGGTCGGCCCCTTGGAGGTCAAAATTTGTCTGCTTTTTTATTTGTTAATACAAGAATTCACATTATTAGCCTGTATTTAGTGAAACAATTATACAAAAATTCCAATAAGAAGTCCTTTAATTTTAAGTTTG
>JAVFBX010062569.1:0-17030 GCA_034783855.1 Mopalia kennerleyi | reverse complement strand
AAATAATAAACATTTCTAGTTTGCTGCCCAACAAAGGAGGCCCTATCTGCTATGTAAGTGTCTAGTTTACATCTCGCATTTTTTCATACATTTTGATGACCTGCCTGACACTGTTACAGGGCGATTGCGGTATTTTCTTCTAGGAGCTGATTCTAGCCCTTGTTCTAATGAATAACTGTTCAGTTGTCTGAGAGTTTGGGATTTGATTTGGCAAAGAAACCGCCTAGTATATCCTCTTGGGATAAGGGCCTTAAAGGCGACAGAACAAGCATATATATATGTTGACGCCTTGACCAAAAGAGAAAGCTTTTGGTTATTCCATGCCCGAGTCGGCACAGTGTGACCATCAAATAAAGTTAACAGCATATGTTACTTTCATTAATGCTTCAGAAGTTGGAAACACAGAGTAGAAGGTTTAAAATGGAAAACACATGGTGACCAACATGTTTAATGTGTGGACGTTAACTGGTCTCAATCCGTCTAACAATACAAGTCGCAAATACATATTTTAATAGAAGTGCATGATGGTGAATCTAATAACTGATGCTGGTTTAGGTAATGGACCAGGGCTAGTGATTGCTTGAAAGTCGGCTGAAAACGGTTTTGCCAGTCAATATGGTAAATACCATAGAGGAGGGAAACTGGTTGCCGATTAATCCACTCTATGAAACAGTCAAAACTTATCGGACTAAAACCAGCATTTATCTTCACTCAACGTTTACTAAATTTGCCTATTTTTTAGTATTGTCATATCATATCTTATATTGTTATAAATGTTTATACGCTGATCCATTCTATGCTATATGTAAGTTTCTTTATATATGCCTAATATTTTCATTGTCTCTTACCTTCAATTGTATTTCCTAAAGTATTTCTGCCATGGAATACTATACTGTTCATCACTGCAAACTTATTTTACAATAAATATTGTAAATAAATAAAATCGCTGATCTGTTTCTTTCGGTTTAGTTTCTACCGTATATATATATATAAATATATCTTGTGTTAATTTGCAAAGGCGCATATACAAATAACGCTGAGAACTCTGTTAAAAGGCTTCAAATTGGAGTTATTTTAAGTTCTTTTTACATTGAATATAAAAAACAAATGAACTGTTGAATTCAGAGGTTTAACTCCAGAGGTCACCTCCCCTTACACTCTTCAATACATGCTACCGCTGTTTCTATAAAGCATACAGCTAGAAACAATAGAGTTATTAATTCAACGATTTTGATTGAACGAAGTTGTTTTCCTCATATTAGGGTAGTTTCTTGTACGTACATCCACCCAAAGTGTCAAATGGTCACAATACATGTTAAATACCTTATCAAAAATGGCCATTGATGATCGTTTCAATTTTACTTCGAAACAAATTACGCAATTAACGTTATAAATTATTTTACTCAGAAGCTTATATTTTGTATTTTTGTTCTCAACTCTTTATCCGAGAATCTAGGAATATGAAAGAAAACTAAATGGCAATGTATCTTTTAAGATGGGTTTATGAATTCCCTTTGCATTACTAAATCCAAATGCTGTTCTGAATAATAGCGCTATTTGATCCTTGGGTTGGTTTTTACCTTGTTCTCTGGAATGGGTTTACGACAATCCGGCTTGAGAGGAAATGGACCCAATCTTATGCGCGCAATGTCGTGTTTCTCTTCATTGAAACGTGCCGGTTTAGGCCAACGTTATACTTAAGTCATTATTGGATGGTAGTGAAATGACTAGATGGCTACTTGGCTGCCGTGGTTCAGATTATAACTACAGGCCGTCCAACATGGGGAATAATGCTGTAATCAATAAAGATTGATAACGTCAAGACAGCTAATTACCAAGGCAGCTCAAGCTTTTCCAGCAGCCTGTCCAGCCGGAGTTGTTGTTGGCCCCCGACCCAGTAAGTGATCAAGCGTCCACTCAATGCTTCATGTTGGTTGTGGGGGGTTATGGCAATCAACGAGTCAGTAAATTTTAATTTGCCCAGACATTTCCATCAGTACTGTATTATCAGTTGCCGTAATACTGTGTTCCATGTTTAGAGGTTTGGTTTGCTGAATCCCAGAAGAGACGATACACTAGTGCCAGTGGAATCGGTCTCCGATTTCCCAGATAAGAGACTTATTGTCTTATTGTTTACATATAATTCTGAGAGTTGCATTCTATAAATACTGCTACTATGGATAAAATAATAGGAATTTCAGCTGTTTGATTTTACTGTTTAGTCTTTCGACGAACACAGCGGGAAACAAACATTCCTACTAACGATACTCAGTTATTTGAATGCCACATGCCAACAAGATGCATCAAAATCAGCCTTTCCTATCACACAGTTCACCCCTCCCTGGCTTGATTGCACTACATAGGTACATATAGGTTAAAGCTAAATTTGGCGTGCTTAGCAGTTTGCAAATACATTAATACGTAAAAGTCACAGGATAAAAAACAAACATCCAGCCTAAATATAGGCGCATTGTCTTAAATTAGTGTTTAATCCTTGAGATTGTAGCATGTTCTGTTCCGGGCTTCTTGGTTTCTTGCCAAATGATATCAACTCACCATACATTCACCAACTATTCTGGTCGTACCTATGTAGGCATACTATCAATATATTTTTTAGCCTCCAATCCAAGAAGAAAGTCATAGTTGGATCCCGAAAATGCCAAATAAGACTTTTATCTGATTTTGTGTATAATTTATGCGGCACACTGAAAAAAAATATTAGCATGGCAGCTTCACGGAAACCGTGTGAACACACGCGACAGTTGTATATTGGAAAGAGATGTGGGTCATTACAGTTCTCACCAATCTTAGAACACTGCGATACAATCAGTCATGTATCATCTATAAACCAATTTAGTACAGTATGTATAAAGTGCCGTAATACTCAGACAGAGCTTTCAAAAAGCGTTATTGAATCTGGGATGAAATCAAAACGAGACTTGACACGATAGGGGATTCATTGATTTTCACAGTTTATTGCAATAGAGTAATGTCTTCGTCAATAATTGCAAGTCTCTTACATGAATCGCTTCCTTGAAACGGTTTTAAGTATTGGCCTGTGAGAGAATAATTTTAACCACAGACTTTAATGGAACATTTACGTTTAATAGCAGCCATAAAGAGTAATTGCCAAGTCATGAACATTTCTTGTGTAGGCCTGAGGGTAATTCACGCTCTCTGTTCTACGTGCATATAAGTTATCCGAGAAGTTTTATATTTTGGAATGGAATCATTCGTCATTGATATAAGGTACATTGCTAAACTTCTTCTCGTGCATCAGATCCAATATTCATCACGTAATATCGTTAACAGTACACTTTGATTCAGTCTGTAGCCAAGTGCCTGTTGAGTATTTTTACATTTGCAAAGTTGCTAGCACCCCAAACTATATTAGCCTACGTGTACCAACATAGTATAACTACAATAGCAAATCCAATAGATGACATTTGTTTTTTACAAGAACGACTCCATTCCAAGATTAGGAATATTGAGATATTTATGTAAACAGTGAAAGTGGTGCGATACTCTAATGGATCTTGTCAATCGGAGGTAGATTCGACAAGTTCAGCTGTGAGGTTTCTTCTGGGCTTTAGCTTACGAATACTCCAAAGAATATGAGCCGGGTTATTACAGCGGCTAATGATATGGTAGTGATGAAAATGTCTCGATGAATACCATTGTATCTGCATATACCTGCTGGTCGACAGACTGACTCGATCTCGTAAACCGTAAATTGCAGTAGGATTAGAAAGGGCACACTAACCCACGGCCGCGAGCCCTGTCTACTCTGAGGTCACATATACCTTTTATGGCATACTAGAGAAACACAAATCTACAAGATCTACTGGTTAAGACAAATCTTCCCTCTGTAGCAGACAACTAGTAACTGTCAGTCTCATTAGAGGTTCATTTGACAATTTATAGTTCTTTGAAATACCACTTTTTTTATTCAAAACCTATGACAACTATTTTGTGTATTACATATTTATCCCATACGTTTCTATACCATGTACATGGTCATTACCTTCCTTCGATATGTCTGTAGGCTACACATCAAAAATAGAGGAGAATAAGATCTATCTGAACTCTGGGAGTTTGTCAAGAACATTAGATAATTCGACGGTTATTATTTATCACTTGCCTGGGCCAGTTTGATTCATTTTGAGAAAGTATTTCGGTTTGATTTTCCTATGCATTGTTTATAAAGAATTGAACATATATTGAAAAATGTTCGCTGCTCTACTTATCTCAGTGTACATATCTCGATAACGGGGTTTAAAAAAACAGAACAATTAAATTGAAATAATGTGAAATAAGTTGACGACCAGTCGTGGCACTGACACAGGTTGTCGGTGTTGTTAGTTCAATGCGTCATACACTCGCCCAGTGCTAACGGTCTAGTACACGAGCTAATTGGCGACAGGACCTACGTGAGTGTTGCACAATCCAATGTAACCAATCGTACATGCACGTCAATGGGTAAATGCATTATATAACAAATGCAAGATAAACCCTGCCATTCTTGACAGTACAATAATATAATATGGAAGCCGTGTGGTGCCTACTGTTAATGACAGTGTTGTTGATCTCCACAATTAAAGTCGAGTAAATAAATAAACCGAATCCAAGTATAAATTTTATAGGTATTTCTGAAGTAAAATACAGAAAGAATAACACATATATACTTCACTTTTGAAACTGTGTGAGCTAGCGATTAAGATATACGACGATGAAGCTATTGGTTTTAATTTGTATTTGTTTGTTTCTTTGGGGTTTGACGTTTTTAGAACACCGATTACAAATGTATCATTAAATTTACCTCTCTTTCTGTTTATGAGACGTTTAACTAGGTTCTAAGACTTCATGTGTATATTGACTGGTTTTATCAGTGCTCATCGCGTTATCCTGTCCAAATTCTAAAACAATCTGCTCGTGTTCATTCAAACAGAAAGCTGGTGTGTTATCCCAATAAAAACAACTATACTGTAAACATATCATTGATAACACAGACGAAGAATGTATGATTTCTAAAACCTTGACAACAGCTTTTCGCTGAGAAATCCAATGATTAAATGTCCAATAATGTGTTTGTGGAGTGATAGGCCCGAGTTAATTGGCAGGAAGCTCAGAGTTAGATGATCGCCTTACGATGAGCTCTACGGCGACAGCAATATAGACTGAAAGGCTAGACAGAACAATTCTACAATTAAGACAGTTTACTGCACGGGATAAAAGTCACGGTCTATTTGCATACAACATGACACGATTGGTCGATGGAGTCCAGCGCTCCAAGCAATACCCAAGATGAGTTTCTTAACATTTCCCATGCTATCAATCGCTAGATTACCAACTAGAAGCAGCCACATAGTCACGGCATGTCTGATTACTCTCTGACTAATTTAGACTCACCTTATTTTTATAACAGTCTTAGAAATAATTAACGTGCGACTGTCCCAAGATTGGAGAAGGTAAAATCCGAACCAAGAGGGAACAACCCTGAAACTTCACGCTATCGATTCTCAAGCAGCTATTGTAAGGCTACATGTTAAGTAGAGAAAGAATGGGCGTTTATAAATAATCAAGAGATGATACGGCCTTAAAACGATTTTAAGTCATTAGCTATACCAAGGATAACAATAAGAAAAAGTACTCGGTTTATCACATTTTCTAATAATGGAAAAAAAAAAAAGTTATTTCATGCAATATGAGAAAAGTTGAAGACATGTTATTATTGTGCTGGTGTATCGAGTTACTAGTTACAAATGGTACATTAGTCACGCGTCACGTTCTCATCTCTTATGTAAGATGCATAAAGCACAGCTAATTTTTAGTCAACCTGCGATAGTTCATATCCAAACCGATTTGCACACCAAGGCAATGTATCCGCTATCTTTACTTTTCGTATTGAGTTTGAAGGAAAATCTATAGTAATTGTTTGCGAGTAGAACCCAGCTGTGCCCAGCCTCATCACTCATCGAATACTTCCACAGATTTAACGAGAGGAAGTGGCCCGTTTCGCAATCAGTATATAAAGACTTAAATCTCTCAGTTGAAGAAGCGGCTGTTTCCGAAGCGGCTGTATTATAACACTTTCAACACAGGCAAATAGTCCGCATGTGTAATACGCAGCTAATAGAAAAAACAATTTTCTCAGTATTATTGAAAGGCTTTTGGTTAATTTTAAACAATGATTTCCTTGAAACTAGTATTAATTATTAGAGACATGCAGTTCAACTGAAAAAATCGAATGTGATTGTCAATTTTATATTGAAAATGACAGATTGGGTATTCTTGCAAATTTCATTATATATCCCAATAATAAATGTCATCTTCCTTCAAGGGCGCTCCACCATCTAACTTTTTTATTGTTTAAGATAGCATTTCTTGGTTCGAATACAAAGGTGTGAATTATCCTTAACATTTGCCCGTGTACCAAATTTTGAAGAATAACAAAGGGATAGGGTGCTTAGTAACGAGAAAGATGTATATTTAGGCCTACTCAATAGCGGTATTAGACTTCTGTTCCTCCGTACTTTAAATGGGGAACCAAACGGCGTGCATGGGGCGATGCAGCCTATTATCAAGATGTAACATATACCAGGTGTCTGATTTACCTGATGGCTTTGATCCAATTAGTTGCAAATTGGATTCAATATTTTAAACAGGGATCTGAACTAGATGTAGAGCAGTGTGTTAATTCAGTTTAGCAGAATGGTAAATTAATGAACGGTAGACTATACGACTTGTATTGATTTCAATTATACATTCATAATTTAATTAATGGGATATTCTAAGGGCGTGGTGAAGTGGAATAGCATCCCGTACTTCGGTGTCATTACCATAAGATTCAAATGTTTTTGTCTTAATATCAGAGTAAAATATTCTACCATGTCCTTGTATTTGGGAAAAGGAAATAATGTTTAACAGCATCATTTCTATTGATTTAATAATACCGAACCAGACATAGCATTACCAAATATTGTCAGCATTAAACTCCGGCCATTGCAACAATCTTTCAGATCTAATCAGGCCTTGCCATAGCAAAAAATCTCAGAATTTAAAGCTGATCTTCCTGTTTTAAAACAACCTCGTTTCACATACAATTGTAATATCTGAAATAAATTGGGCTTACTCTCGACAAAATAGTTGGAGAATTAGATCAGTTCTTTCCATAGCGATGCTATCGTAGAATTGCGGAGAGTTAGGTTATATAAGAGTCAAATTATACCGTCTCTCAACAGAATAGTCTCAGAATGAAATCAGACCTATTCGGAGTGAAGAGCTATTATATCGATACAATCTCCGATTATAAACCGGCATTTGTATAACATAACCATCTCAGAATATGAGGATATCTTTCCCACACCCAATTAATCTGTGCACTGTTGGGTAAGATACACCCATTGCTTATTTCAGTCCGATTTAGATTTATTTTTGGTAGGTTTATGCACGGTGTGGTAAAACTGTTATTCTTTATTATTCTATATTTATCGAACATGTGGAATCAGACTAACATGATGAATAGTTAAAACAGATAAATGACTTACCTGAAATTACTACATGGATGGATTACCCAATTGCCAACCTTCCGATGGCGCATTTTCTCTTTAATTAGAGCGTTTCTGTTGCCAAACAGCTTCATGGCTAGTTTATTGTCGGAAGGCTGGAAAAATGATATTATCTGGTCCCGCAGGAAACTCCCTGCCCTTTGCTTCATGTCATTATCTTGCGAGGGAGGCATGATTTCTTCTTTGGGGGTTCCGTACAAACTCACATCATCTCCTAGGAATTGAACTTTTATGTCGTTCTTGTAGTTTATCTCTGGGCTTAGGTAATCACTGTACACTGAATCATCGTCAGAGTCCATAGTAATGGTAATGCAGGGGTTGTTGGGATTCTGAGGCAAACATGGTATAGTTGCTTCAGACTTTTCAAAAGATTTAGTCCCCATGGATAAACGTTTTAATTTTAGACTGGGCACTCTCCTTGTGGGCCTGGGTGGGGAGGAGATGCCCACCGCTTTAGGTGGTATTCCGTTACTTGTTCTAACACACTTGGGACCATCACTGGTAGAGGCACTAGTCGAAGACTGAGAGCCTTCTGCATCAGACCAATGTTTTTTCTGTGGAGGTGATTTCTTCTTGGTCTTCGGCGGCGATCCATTCACCGGCCAGATAACTGCAGTGGGCCTTCCATCCGGGCTAGCAGAACCAATCGAACCATCACCATCCTCCCCTTTAGAACGCGTCAGCGCACCAATGTTTATTGGAGGGGTCCCGTTGCCCGGGGACATCTTCCCGCTATTTTGACCCCTGGCCGCGGCCAATATACTCGCACCATTTACAGGCTTGTTGTTCGACATTGTCAGCTACCTGATAAAGTAATCAAAATGGCAAATGACGTTTTCACGCGCCTCAAGCTAAATGTACGAACATAATAAAAGAAAGAGAATATAATACTGCAAAAGGGTAAGACTCTTTCTAGACGAAGACAGACAAATTAAGTTTCTTTCCAAAGGTCGGAACGAAGTTTACTGTTCAAATCTAATCTGAGTTTCAATCTCCACTAACCCTTCCAATCGGAAATACATATTTGCCGAACCAAGTGTTTGTCAAATCTACGTCATTGATACTATTAGCGGAGAGAATTGACAATTTGTGCTTTCCTTCTAACAAATCCAGCTTATAAAGTTTTACGATCTCTCTGGAAGTGTCTGGTAATTAACACCGTTGTCAACTAAGTTATACAGTCTATTTAAACAACTGATATAGCAAAAATGACGCTATTAACAATTATCTGGAAATTGTTTACGGTATTGTGTGAACATATGTGACTTACCTTGGAGGCGATTTGAACCGCGTCATGCGAAGATATCCAAGGACCAGCACGTCCGTGAACACACACGTTCACCGCCGTTCATATCAGTCGGAACAACAACCACGATTAAGGGTCGGTCATACTGGTTTCCTTGTGGACTTAAACTACGTAAATAAAATACGGAATAGTGTATTCAACAAAACAGTAATTGGTGTCCTCCATAACAGTATCCACTGATACCCAAGTCTATTCTACTTCCTCAATGGTTAATTGTAGGCAGTATATCCGGAAGGCAGGTTTCATTATCTACCAATTGGAACTGATCTACACTTGGCCATAACCAGAGGACATATACTGTAGTCTCTCAATACTTACACTTAATCCAACTTTGTAAAGTATTTAACCATGCCGAAATAGCATGATAATGTCCGACGGCTGATGGGGAAATTGAAAAAATTCCATATTCTGGCGTGTTGCAGCGAGACACGAGTCTTAGAAAGAGCAGTGAATACGCTGAAGGTCTCGCTCTAGTCGGCTCTGATATTGCAGCCTGTCGGAAAACGTAGACGCTGGAGAAAGAGACAATCGATTTTGATCGATCCAAAAGAGAACATTCAATAGTTCACCGTTTCTAAATACTCTCTGCTTTCCAGAGGATGAGGGTTCCGTAATACCAGTTTGACCAACTGTATTTTCGGCTTTCGTCTGCCAATGAAGGTATTCAGCGAGTAAAGTAGTCAATGTGTGTATCATTACCGGTGGCTTCAACTGAGGGTTGGCTTATCAAATCCTATTAGATGAGCACGTATGTATTAAGGCGGGTGGCTATCGACGGAGTCTGTGTATACTCGGCAGCATCCGATCATAGCCATCCAGGCGAGATGGAAGCGATAAATGCGAGATGAGTGTACGATCGACAAGAACTCCTAGCTACATCTGCTCAATAAAATAACCATTACCACCACGCCACGCTTCTTGTATGTACTATTTATAAAGCGTAAGATATGGTGAATTTGAATAATAAGCACGTGTATTTCATATCCACTATGTTCGTCTGGTATTGAACTGTAGTTAATAAGCACTTATCGCTTACATTAACCACTTAAAGCTGACCATTAACGGATACTTTGAGGTATTTGCTTTCATAACTTTAAATAATTTGTAATTCTGGCGTTCTGGTTATATCAACGTTGTTTCCATTTGATACAGATTTCGAATTAATTACTACTGAATATGGAGCAGACCTGGCATTGCGTCCCTTCATAATGACAAGTTTCTATGGCGACTGATATGGTGGAAGGTAGCGCTTGTTGATGATTACAGTGTTGGGCTCCTTTAAGCTAGTCCCAGTAAAGGATCGTGGAAAGGGTTTTCCGGTCAATTCCCAGTGCAGTTTAACCCCGGAGAGCCTTCAAGATTCTCCACAATCGTACGCCGTGATTTCAGCCAGGCTTTCGCTATGGAAGATAATTGACTTCCGTAACTACCATGGTTGTTATGTCGTTACAAAGTCAATCTAAGACATCTTATTACGGTGAATGGAAATGGAGAGTTCCCTGGAGTAAAGAGTTATAGGCTACTCCTACTGACCACAGGGATGGTCAATAGAGAGAAGCAATTAAAGTCTGTGTTCATACCAAGCAGATAAATATATCACGTTTATCGCGCTTTAGACGTTATAGGGGCGTTGGACTTTAATGACGCACAATACATGTGTTCCCCTCCACAAATCATCCCTAAACTGTAGGAAATATAAAAAGATGAAGACTCGTTATGTGTGTTATTCTGGGTGAACATGTACGCTTTCGGAAATTTGTTTTTGGGAGGAGGGGACATTAAAGTTAACATTTCCATAAATTGGCATTATCATATTAAGAATAAATCATACGCTGTAAACTAACAATAAAATACACTACAAAGACACTTTCATATCGGCCTACATGTATACTCAGGCGAGCACTTATGCAAACATCATCGAAAACACATAGGATAGGGTATAGATATAATACCAGCACGATTCTTGGATTAGGGCTTTTTGATGTCTAATATATCGACAAAGGTACTGTTTCTCATTTGTAGTTAAAGACACAGATATTTAGTTTAACCAATGCTTACAATGCAAATGTGTTTTATCGTGACAATTTAATTTGTATGTATTGTGGGGACTTTATTTTTTGAAAAACGCCAGACGTTTTATACGAGGCAGATATGTTTTAGCGAAGCATATATTCGTTTGTTTGTTTGATTAGGGTTTAACGCGGTAGTTAAGGTTATTTCACTCACATGACGGCGTGCCAACCCAGTGCGTGAAGGAAACCACCCTCGACACCACTGGCAACAAACAATAACATCAGAGGACAAATACAGGACACACTAACAGGATAATACAAAAACATCACAAACATATAGGCGACCTGTTCCCCTTTAGCTCCGAAAGCACCAGGGCAAAAGGGACCTCTCTCCAATCACTCGCGAGAAGCATCGAAACGTGGATTCAATTACTTTCGGTGTCTTGATATGCCCATGAACACAGCTTTACCATCTTCTTAACCATCAAACAATAAGCGGGAATTTCATCGGTCAGCTAAAAACCTTGCAAATACCCTAGCTATGATTAGCAGCAGGCTTCGAGGCGCTAGCGACAATGTCACACATTGATAGCTTTATAGGGAAACCCCGTGAGTGTGTCTTGATTTTCTCATTTTAGTGTCATGCATTTATAAAATGATTTGACACAAAGCTGTTCCAATGAGATTGTGCAATTGGGAAAAACAGAGTTATCTAATGGGACAAATATTACTTTATACTGAGGTATCCATTTATCTGTATGACGATAATACGCCTAGAAATCGTGCTCGACAGGTAGGATATGATCATATAAGGACAATATTGTACAACGCTGACACAATAAATACTTGCTAGGTTTCTTTATATAGTTATAAAAGTGGATTATAAAAGGACACTATCACTGCTGTTGCAAGTCATTTCCGGTGCATTTCCATGGGTTTTCTACCAGGAGAGTGCTTGCCTATATCCTTAAATCTTTCCTTTAGAACTGGTAGGCGGTAGACTACCATTGTCACGCATGATTTATTATTTAGATATGTATAGTTTTAATGGTCGGGCAATATAAATAAAAGCCAACAACACTGCATGAAAGTTATAGCAAATTTGATTCAGATTTCTAGCCGTGGATTGGTGAAGGGACGTTCCAGTCTCTTTAAAATGTATTTAGATTTTTTGGCATTAGTCACCCCTGGAAGGTATGTATGTACCCTTTGCTTCGTGATTTTTTTTACACAGTTTCTCCAAATAATCGATAGGCAGTTCTATGAAGTCATAGTGCAATCGATGCGGCCAAGGGTCTATTTTTAGCATACCTGGAGTGTTTTAGATTTGTGTTTACAGTGTATTTCTCTTGTTCTATTTTACTCCTATCTGGCCTTGGCGTGGTTATTACATTGTTTCTGGTTGAATCATTCATCAAAGATCTAACTCAACTAATGCAGACACAATCAACTAATGTGGACACCGCAATACGATGTGATGTAATACCCATTCCAACGTATATAAGTAACATAACCAGCATGTCATATAAAAATAATAACCTACATAAATGAGAATTCTAAGAAAGAATACCAGAATAACAACCAGAAGAGAAATTAATACCCAGTTTTGGTCGATACAATATGTACCAACATCAACACAAACAATAACCTAGCGCTATTGCCCAACAACATGTCTGTCTTTTTTAAACGTAGTGACCAGGCCTACTAAAAGGCTGCAGTTGGCCGGTGTTGACCAGTGCGGCCTGCATGGACGATGCATTGAAATAATTTTCCCACCACACATATCCAAAAGCATCCTGGTGGTTAATTCTGGACCCAACCACTAGTGTCTCCTTTATCCAGTTCACAGAGCAGGCACATTATGAGGAGACATTTGGATGTCTTTTCGAAGAAGACATTGAATATTACATGTATAAACTGGAATCCTCAAACTTCATAGGTTGACAACAACATCAATCAAGGAAAAAAAAGGAAATAAATGCTGACCTTGCAGATCAATTTTGCCCTAGACATGAATTAGTTCTGACAACAAGTTTCTGTTATTTCCACCCAGATAAAGTCCGGGGTATATCAGATACAAAATCTGTCAAGAGCTGCAAAATAAGTCTGCCTATACATACAGCATAATTATATATTATATACGGCTTTTCTTACGTGTTTCACAAATAAGTATCACCAATTGAACGAAGTATTCTTACAGAGTGTATACCGCTCACGACAGAGTAGGAGCAGAAACGGGACGAAGAGAAGGATACACCGAGGGTGGCTTCCAGGTAACTGTTGCCTTTGTAACCTCTAAGTATAATTCCCATCGGCCAGTAATTTGAATATTCAAAGGCAGTTTGATTAAAAACGTTAGAGTAAAATGAATTTAAATACGTTACCACTCTGTATAGCATTGAAAGGAATTTCAATATTTGACATGTGCTCAATTGAGGCACTTTATATGAACACAAAATCCTTTTAGATACCCCATCTCATTATCTCAGTATCATACATTCGTGTTATACTTACATTTAAAAGAATCTGATTCGAGGCAACCCTATATAAAAATAGCATAAAATACTGACGTAAGATTAGATTCAGCACAATTAACTGAGTATAAAACTGGTACGCATGTTGTCGTTCAAATATTATAATATTCATTTCCATCTATACTGTAAGACTTATTTAAAGAAGGAGGTTGGCTGGGTATATGATCCGTTTTACATAACTAGAGATTAATATATATATCTGTTAAAAAAACTCCCATTTTATAATGCACATTTATTTGTTTCGAGTCTCGACCGTCTCATCTCAGGCTTTTGTCATGTCGTCATATAATCGGAAATTCATCCTTCAGATGCAAAGCCTCACAAATGCCTAAGCAACAATTAATCCGTAATCTTTCATTGATATCTTTATAGCGAAACCCATGAAGGGCTCCTTGCTTTTCTCGCCCTTGTGTTTCATTTTATCTCTTTCAGATTGCTTTAAGTGATATTCACCTTATTCTTTTAAAATATAGGATTAAAATGGTAACACTATTAACAAATAATGCAAGAATTATCGATGGCGCTATGGTTTCCTCATTTCTTTACAATGATATTAAGCAGTGTTATCAATTTGAGATGGAAGAAATATGACTAGAAGTACGTGGTCTCCTTGTCACGTTAATATGGGCTTATTAAAGGGCGCGCCATAGCTAGAGCGGATAGTTTCTCGTGGATAGTTTAGGTTTTCTGTCAAGGTAAAGAATGAGGAATGGATACCTCTTCATGATATAACCAACGTAGTTAACATTGTGCATATAATTATCGCAGTATTTGTTTCAGTACTTTATTTGCAAGGATTTTTGGAGGTTTACAAGCACCGAGAATGTTTTGATTTTGTTATACCAAGATTGACGAATGATTTTCATAAAAAGACAGTTGAACAGAAACTCATTTCGCGTCTTTTATTGCTGACATAACTTTAAACATCTTGACTTTGTCTATCTTGTCCTTTAAAAATATACTATGACATAAACTGAACAAACATGGGATTTCAAGTAAAATAAAAAATGTGCATATGAATTGAATGTGGATCAAACGAAAACGAGCTTTAACGCAGTAGAAGTTATCAAAGTATTTTTTCAATACATACATCTGTCAACGGTTCTAAAGAGATGTGGATTGTATATCCGATGAGTGTTGCGTTTCAGGGTAGAGTTAAAATCCTACTAAATGGCGCATAGTAACTTGAACAACCGTTACGCTGAATAAATAATTAAGTTTTTGTAACTATTGAGCGATGATACGATATTCTACTGTCACGATCTCAAAGAAGCTCGATTTAAAACCAACATGTTGTCGAGTTTTCTTTGAAATCTTTCAGGCAGTTCACATTTTATAAAGTTTAAAGGATTTCATTCAGCGAAAACATAGATTTTACTAACCCTCCTACAATAACACGTGCTTTGTAGAACTATACATTGTACTAGTGTGTTATTTGAGTACTCAAAGGCAGTTTGTTTAAAAACGGTAGTAAGCGTAGTTGGTGAATGCAGATTTGAAATTCCTATAAATACGTTACCACCCTGTATAGTATCGAAAAGGAATTTCAATATTTGACATACACGTTATTGAGACTATATAAAAACAACATTCTTGTAGATACCCCATCTCATTAGCGCAGTGTCACCCAGTGTTATATACTCCTGTTATACTAACATTTAAAATATTCCAGAATTTCTTAGGGTCTACTTTTCTAAATTACACGGCTTCTTTTTGGTATACTTTTCAAGTATTACCAACTACTATTTTCTGTTCTTTTTTCTCTGTTATTAATCTATAATAGTAAAAGTATAAAGGCTATCACGTTACCTCTGTGCATGTCATTTATGGTCGGCAGTGACCTTAATATACGTGTATTATTATTGCACGGTGTTATGTGTGATATAAAATTCAGGAATTGAATTGGAGGAGACTTTAATAATACTATGTTAAGTATATATATGGTACATCGGTATTATCGTACACTTTTGGTAGAATAAAAATGGAATCTGATTCGAGGCAACACTATACAACAAGAGCGTAAACTACTAAGTTAAGATTGGATTCAGCACAATTAACTGAGTTTAATCTGATACCTAAGTTGTCGTTCAAATATTAAAATATTTATTTCCATCTACTGTATGACTTATTTAAAGAAGGTTGACTGGGTATATGATCCGTTAAAATATTTATTTCCATCTGCTGTATGACTTATTTAAAGAAGGTTGACTGGGTAAATGATCCGTTTAACATAACTAGAAATTAATATATATATTTCTTTTAAAACAATCCCATTTTATAATGCTCATTTATTTGTTGCGAGTCTCAACCTCCTCAGGCTTTTGTTATGACGTCATATAATCGGAAATTCATCTGTCAGATGCAAAGCCTCACAACTGCCTCAGCAACAATTAATCTGTAATCATACGTTGATACCTTTGTAGCGAAACCCATAAAGTGATCCTTGCTTTTTCTCGCACTTGTGTTTCATTTTATCTCTATTAGATTGCTTTAAGTGATATTCATCGTATTCACTTAACATATAGGATTAAAATGATAACAGTATTAACAAATAATGCAAGAATTATCGATGGCGGTATGGTTTCCTCGTTTCTTTACAATGATATTAAGCAGTGTACTCAATTTGAGATGGAAGAATTACGCCTAGAAGTAAGTGGTCTTCTTGCCAAGTTAAAAGTGGTTTATTACATGACGCGTCATAGCTAGAGCGGATCGTTTCAGGTGGATATTTTAGGTTTTTATGTCGAGGTAAAGATTGATAAATGGCTACCTCTTCATGATATAACCAACGTAGTTAGGTGTAGCTATTGCTGGGATATGTTAAAAGTTTGGCAGTTGACGATGGATCAAGAAATAGGCAACACCTGATTACAATTAGCGTGTCTATACAAAGATTATGAAAGACACTTATGTCCTTCCAATTTCAACAGGTCGTAACATTGTGTATATAATTATCGCCGTATTTGTTTTAGTTCTTTATTTGCAAGGATTTTTGGAGGTTTGCGAGCACCGAGAATGTTTTGATTTTATTAAACCAAAATTGACGAATCATTTAAAAAAAAATGACGGTTCAACAGAAACTAATTTCTCTGACATTACAACAGCAGTAGATCACTTTAAACAGCTTGGCTTTGTATATCTTGTCCTTGAAAAAATATACTATGACATAAACTGAACAAGCATGGGATTTCAAGTTATATTAAAAAATTGGAATTGAATGTGGATAAAACGAAAACGAGCTTTAACCCAGTAGAAGTTATCAAAGTATTGTTTCAATACATACATCTGTCAACGGTTCTAAAGAGATGTGGATTGTATATCCGATGAGTGTTGCGTTTCGGGGTAGAGTTAAAATCCTACTAAATGGCGCATAGTAACTTGAACAACCGTTACGCTGAATCAATAATTAAAGCTGCTTGCCCGACAAGCAATTACAAAAAACCCCACAAATTTCCAAAAGTTGTATACAGTTTTGATTTAGATCTGTGATCCAGTTTCAGACGCGCTTTTCTGCTTTATAAGTGTGTATACCAGTCATAAAGCACAACACAGTAATGTTTACATTCTGCATTTGTTTTGATTCCGAACGACCGGTAAATCTACGGAATTA
>JAVFBX010062458.1:0-17030 GCA_034783855.1 Mopalia kennerleyi | reverse complement strand
GTCTTACTCAATTCATAAAACTAGAGAGCCAAGTCTTACTCAATTCATAAAACTAGAGAGCCAAGTCTTACTCAATTCATAAAACTAGAGAGCCAAGTCTTACTCAATTTATAAAACTAGAGAGCCAAGTCTTACTCAATTCATAAAAATAGAGAGCCAAGTCTTATTTAGCTGTCAACACTGATCTATGTTAACTGAAGTGTTTATCTTAAAAACATGCCTAGACGGTTACTTTAATACCGAAGATCAAGGCATGTAAAAAAAAAATGAATGCAATTGTTTTAAGCCAAAGTTTAGCGCCAACCTCTAGTGATGTTATGATATTTAAGTTTTGCACTTTTTGTTTTTTATATGGGTTGTTAATGGGATGAAACTGTTAAAAAGATAACCGGGTGTATTAATTAATGTAATTAATGTTTACTATCTAACGCATCATTTAAAAACTCTGACGGTTGTGTGAGGAAAATAAAGTAGAAACTGCCATGTTTGACTGCTTTGTCCATTTGTATGGTAATGGCAAACTGTGCATGGATTTTAGTTGATTAACGGCTTTTGTGCGGCTTTTGTACTGGACAATTTGAAACACCGACCTTTCGTGAACCGCATAATACCTGACGTCATATCAAACAATATTTGTTTAGGTCTAGAAAACAATACCGGTTCCCCAAAGAGGAAACCACTGATGTATGTCGCGTATCGTCACGATATAATGAGTTTTGTGTCCTTTAGAAAGAGAATATTAACAGCATTTTCGTTATTTTGGGATAAAACTTTCTGGTGATTCGATTCCGGACAGGTTTTAACCTGCAACATGTTCTGAACTAGAAACTGTTCAAACTAAGAAAGGTTTATCCCAAAATAACGAAAATGATGTCACAATATAAGTTCATTTCGAATCTACCCTCTTTTTAATTAGTTAGCCTAGGGAGGCAATTTGGACCCTATTTCAGTGACATTCATTCGAAGGTATACACTTTACATTCATAGAAAAACAACAAATTCATCTAAAGAAATAACTCAAATGTAATGTCAATAAAAATAAATAAATATTTACAACAGATCTTATTTGATATTACACGCATAAACAGTCAAACTAAAGTGGGCAATGCATTACACAGGAGCTACAGAGAGAAGATAAAACATGCAAGAAGTATATGATTTATACAAGCAATTGGTCTTACATTTTTGGGAAAAACATATCGATATACAGATACCATGCCAACGTTTAGTACAAGAGAAGTGTAACTCTGAAAGACAGGACTCTTTTTAATCTCAGTATTTAGACATTTTCTGCAGTCTTCTGATGACAAAATGAGTGACCAAAATACTGAAATCGAAACGCTATTTTCATTCTTGGGAGTTACAATTTTGTCCTTTTTAGTAGAAAAGAAGGATTCCAACATTTTATGTCAGCAATATTATGTTTTTTTAAATAATATAAAAAATATAGAAAATAAGAAAAAATATCTATGAACTTGGGATCTGGTAAAGAATATTATTTCGAGGTATTACATAAGATTGAAAGTGGCGAAATTCGAAACTTACACATTGTTTTTCAGAAGACATTAAAAATACAAGGGATTTTAAAAGATAGTCTTGCGAGGAAAATCTAATTGTTTGTAGAATCTAAACATATTAACTGGAAACAACAAAAAATTCTCCACATTTCTGCACTCAATCATATTTATCTTTATGCTTTTAATGTATAGATTTATTTTTCATAAAACGCTGACAAAATCCTAGTTATTTGTTTTTCGTCGTTAAGCTTAGAAGCAGTATAAACAGTATTATGTGAGATAGTCTATATGGTAATAAAGGTCCTGTCTACACAGAAACACAGTCAATAGAAGCATCCGACTGTAGGCTTAAAGTATAAAACAACCATGTGGGTATATTCCTGAGTGATGTGTGGCCGCAACTGTGAGGTTTCCAGTTCGCCAAGTTTTAACTCTGTAAATACATCGCTGGAGGCACGGACGGTCGTATATTGTAACAGTTATAGTTCTGTCCCATGGGATTAGGGTAGTTGTCCTGTGTTATCCCGAGGGGCGGGCCTTGGACAGGCGGTTGAGAGAAGGGATGTAAAGCCAAAATGTCCGAGACGGAATGAGAAGAGGGCCACGCCCGCGCCATACACCCAGGGGCCATGTTGTGATGAACACCTGGTGGTTTGTAGTTAGAATAGGGTAAAGAACATGGCGGACAGGTGGGTAACGGGGGTGGAGTAGGCACGGAGGGCACCGATTGTGGACAAGGGTAGCAGTTGAAGGGATTATATGATGATGTTGGCACTGGCAGGCCCCCTTTACCCTGCCCCTCAAAAGGTTGAATGTTCTGTTGATTTCCGCCCAGTTTGTTCCTAAGAATTCTGCTGATAGAACTGACTGACGGGACATTGTACTTATCGCAGATAGCGTCACTTAAAAGCTTGTCTCGAATCTCCCAGGCAAAGATTCCTGGATCTCTCTCTTTATATAACTTAATATGTTTAACGACATTGGGTGTGGTGACCCGGGGCTTGCTGCCTCCGATAGCCCCCGGTAAAATCGAACCCGTTTCGTTATACCTGGCCAATATTTTACTAACACATCCATGAGAAACCCGCAGCTGACGACTGATGTCACATGGTCTCACTCCGAGCTGTGCTAACTCTACGATCCTCAGGCGGATGGCATTAGGTAACGGACGTCCATTCACAAATACACCTCCTAGCTGATTCACCTCACCAAAGGACTGGTCTGAGAAAAAAAAAATAGAACACACTTTAAAAACTGAGAATAGTTAAGTTGTGTAAATATAGAATCATCAAAAATTGATATATTTTCTTTGACATATACAGAAAAAGCTGTAGGCTACTTTTTAACCAGCAACAACATTGTACAACAAATCCTCCTTTACGAGGAATGGATTTAACCGATAACCGTGTTTAAAGCAAACTCTACGTTTGAGATTGAGTTGAACCAAAATTATATTCTATTGGCGAATTTTGTTTTTTGGTCGGTTTGTTTTTTCATTTTAGTAGCCTAAAACTCATAAACTAAATTATAACCGAACACGGTTTGAATTAACTGAAAATATATACAGTCAACATAAATTGTTCATCAGTCTTTGTAGTTATCAACTTACTACATTATGGATAAACTGAAATTCTATAGAGCCAACAGGCTCGCGGCCGTGGCTTAGTGGTTAGCGAGTGCGCTGTCTAAAGCCTACTTCGATGTGCCGTTAACAGGATCGAGTCTGTCGACCTTCAGGTATATGAGTGAGTCACAAGATGTGGCTCCGGCCATCGCAAGTGAAATATCCTTGAGTACGACGTTAAACCCCAATCAAACAAACAAACTATACAATCAACACGAATTGTTCATCAGTCTGTTTAGTTTTCAACATACTACATTATAAATAAACTGAAATTCTATGCAGTCAACGTGAATTCACCATCAGTCTTTGTAGTTATCAACATACTACATAATAAATAAACTGAAATTCTATACAACCAACGTGAATATTTCGCCATTCTTTGTAGTTATCAACATACTACATTATAAATAAACTGAAATTCTATACAGCCAACGTGAATATTTCGTCATTCTTTGCAGTTATCAACATACTATACACTATGAATAAACTGAAATTCTTGTACGTTGAGATTCTTACTACCATTGTTAAACTGGTCAGTTTTTGCCACAGTTAGTCGGGTTTGATTCTGTACATTTTCTACATGTCATGCCTCAAGTGTATATTTGCTACCCCTCTGAACATTGGTTTATTGTCCTAGCTGGCCTATTTTATAAATACAGAATGTTACCATACAGATCCCGTAAATCTCAGGAAGTAATGAGTTTAACAGAGTTCCTGTATCGGAGTTATTTCGGATTTGAGACTCCTGTCGACTCACACGGGATATTTAATACACAAATGTTACACTATCACACACGGTTCCTAAACGTTAACCATGATACTGTATAAATATTGTTAGAATTAATCGCCACAAACGAAACCAAGAACCCGATCAAGGCCTATGATACTTTCCGCTTCATTCTTTGTTTAAACAGTAAACAGTAGTCGAAGTTCTTGGGTTGATTGCTCGGTGTTTTACGCCATATTCAGCAGTAGCTTTTATTGCAACTTTAATATATACAAAAAATTAATATATACAAGGGTTGTTCAGAAATGTGGTATTTACAGTGTATACATAATACCTACCCCCCACTCACAGTCATTGTTTTCTTTTGTTCGTAAACGAAGGACTGCAAATTTGACAGTTTATGTGAGGATGTAGTCATTGAGTGCCCACGCAGCTAACACTTTGGTAACAATTAAAGCCACACAGTTGTTCAGCTTCTTAACCGTGTGTATTACTTTACGGCTTTTGTGCCCTTTAAACGTTTGAATTTAGAAATTTTATGTAGGCTGTAGTGTTGCATTCTAAAATTAATATTTTTTTTAACCGAAAAAGAGTTTAAATTCCTTCTGTCAATTTATCTATATAGGTCATTTAGGAAAATCATAATCTTGTACTAAAAATGTCTACTACTCTCCATTGTAGGCCTAGTTCTAGATCTCTGAAATACCAGACTGTAGGCCGATTTATTCCAACCCGATACTGAACATCTTGCTGGTTGTATATTTATTACAACTGTATACCATGTAGATGGCAATTATCTTCTAGAGAGATGTCTGTAAATTACCCATAGTACAACTCGAGATTAAGATCTATTTAGAAACTTGTCTCTGGGAATTTATCTACAACGTGATATGATTCATCGATTTTAGTTAAACTACATCCCTGTGCCAGTGTGATTACTTTTTGGAAATATTTATAGATCATTTTATTGTTTGTGCTATTTCCATCGGTTTATATATTTTAATAACTTTTAATAATTGTCAAAGCAGACGGATAAGAAATAATTGCAGAATATTTAAAATGGCTTTTCCAGAAATTGGAGCTGTATGCTTGTGTACAAGATATTTGTTGGAAGACTTTAAAACGCATGTATTCCGAGTAACGAAATGTATATGAAAGAGCTTGGTGAATCCACTCCGAAAAGAGCATGTAAAAGATTTCCTGGGATACCATGATGCACACGAAACGGAACACGGTAAAATTAATAGATCTTCTTTATAATACCAGAAATCTGTAATTGTGTCCTGATTCTGAGATTGAAGGGTGTACTGTTTATATGTGCACAAAGTATCGGGTTAGCCAATTTAACAGGTCTGATCGGGGGACCGTAACCGATTCGGTCAAACGGACTTATCCCGGCAATGACCACTGGTCAGCGAGGCGCACAGTCATTACCACGTCGTCTTGGGTACTATCCCAGACATATATTACCTAACTAACAGATTAAAACTATGAATTAAGGGTTATCGTTACGTTAAATTTTTCACCCTCTAGTAACATGAACTTTGGCGTTTAATTGCACTAATTCTCTGTTCGGTTCAAATTATTATCTTTTATAAACTGCTGGTTTGGAAATTGTTACAGCTAAGAAAGGGACGTTAGTAATTTTTTTGATGACACATCATTTTGTGATATTATTTATTTTTCACATATTCTTACATTCAAAATAATGATCCAGAAGTATTCAAAACGTGAGTTTATGGAAGTCTTAATCATCGAACGTGGTTAAGAGTTGTAGATAATCATTTGTTATTTCTAGATACAATTTTCGTTTACATTAGAAAAATATTGGGGAAAGCAGTGGTCTTTGACCTAACCCAAAGACAACAACAAAACGCATGTCTCTTATATATTGGGACATAGCACATAGTGTGAAGTAATTTGTGTGGACACATTTTGTATTATAAAAGTCCGGTGGCTAATATTTCTTTGCCCCCCAGTGCGAGAAGTAACGCTGCCTTCTCAAAACTAAAAATATACTTATTTATGTTTAAAACAAGCTCGACAATAAAACAGCCACTGGACTTTAAATTCGCCCGTTTGGTCCTATACAAGTGAAACAATGTATGGATTTTAATGAGTTCGAATCCCCATGGAGGCAAGAACAACTGTCTTTCTCTTCATCAAATATATATCTGGATTCCAAGGTCTAGTAGTTGTTAAACTTCTATATATCCAACAGATAGATCGGTTCATGTTTTGATTCTGAAAATGAAAGCTGAATAAAATCAAACTAAGATCGAAAAGTTCTCGCTTATGATTGTTCAAATACTGAAATGTAAATATATGAGGGAACTTGTTTGTGTTTCTTGGCATTTGATTAGTTAATTATGTATCATCATGTTATGTGTTAAATGTGAATTTGTTATAGGGAGAAGTATAACTCTATAGTGAGCTAACACAAGTGGAATCACGGGGCAGTATAATATCCCGTCTGAACAGTCTGATCCTGGGAGATTTTATGAGTAGAGAAAAGCCGAGTATGGTTTTGTAATTTCCTCCCCAGTCTGACATTCTGTGATTGTATTAAAGATAAGAACTGGGGAAGTTGACAAACCTCCGGAAGTGGGATCCATTTTTCCTGATGTATATGAGATTACGGTCAGAATCGTAATTTTATTGAATCGTCCAAAAATGTAAAGTATATATATCGACGAACCTCCATTAGGATTCGTACCATTATAGTATATGGACACCGTCCTGCACATCTGTTTTCCTTATACACCATAAAAAGTCTCAAAGTTTTCTGCGTTTTTCTTTTAAATAGATATTTGGATGTAACGTTTACATTTTTAAATGTTAAATTGAAAGATATAACATAAGTATCTAAGTCCTAACATTTACTCGTAGAAGTCTAGGATTTTTCATATACAGTTTTTAGTAACAAATTGAAAGATTACGTAAAATATATAATGTTTAAATCGGCTTAAGCAAAAAAGAAATATTGGCTTACCGACTGTTCCATGCATAATATGAATCGCACTGTCCGCAATGGGAAAACTGTATGATGTTTTAGTGGCGTAAAGTCATTGTCTTCTGGTATGCAGTGTTATGGTGAAGTAAGAAACCGTCCTGATACCTCCCGAGTTCCTAACTAAATGTTTCCAGCATCCCCGACACAAATCTCTACCCCTAGCCGTCTTCACCCATCTGTCATTGCCTATAGTACGTGACTTCTACTGTTTTCTTCTCCCTCAACCCCATATCACCAACATACATACTCCTTAATTAGAGAGGCTGTAATTTGATTGGCTGTGATGCGAAAAAGCCGACCAGATTGAGTCGTATTAGCCCTCATGATTTATCCCTCTAGACTAACTTATCTTTCTTTACTTTCTCAGGAATTCAAACTTTATATACATGACCACAGTTAAGAAACCATTTTATATATAGTTTTCTGTTAAAATTACAACATAAAACTGTGGAGAGTTAAATTTCTATTAAATACGTCGCTGGATTTAAATGTTATATTAAAAGTGACAGTGGATGATAAAATGAATTAGTTATACTGTTAACACCCTGCGCTCGGGTCAGATGTTTTATTAAACGAGACAAAATGGTTTGTAACCAGGGTGCAAGCACAAGTGATATACACCATTGTAAACCTGTTTATTAATCGAGAGACATTAAGCTAGGTGACTTCGTCTCCAATGACTGTTAATCTCGCGAATAAAATTTATCGTTTTATTTAGTAGTTCGATTTAAGTAGTTCGAATAATGCCCATAATAATAAATCTGCACAGATTATATCTTGGTTAGAAAATAACCCTAAAAAATTAACAAATGCGGTATATGAAGCACCAATACAAGGCATGATTGCAAAGATCAAGTTTCAGATAATAACAATTACCTTCACAATTCACGTTTATTCTGGCCTAATTGTACTGGTCTGACGTGGCATATAAATGTACATATCGGTCATGTTCAAGTCCGTTTTTATCAGTTAATATTGTTTGTCTGAGACTTTAGTCTTTCTCTGGCAATCAATGGTGTAGTTTTGGGGATTCCTGTCATTTATGGCGCTATACTTGGTCGAAACCTCTTTAATAATATCATTGTGAAACAGATCCAGTGTTTTGTAACAAAATGTTTTTAATCGCTTACATTCCGGAAGGAAGAAAGTCAAAAATAGAATCTCAATAAAGATCGTGTTAGTATAGGCTATATGTCAAAATGGTTTATTTTCGAAGTCATAGCCGTGTAAAGTCTTGGCCCCGTGTCTTATCCAGTGTTTATTTACCCCGTTACGATCCTTTTATTGGAGTGTTCAGGAAACTGGTGGTTAGTATTGAGATTAATCCTCTAGCTGGGAGTCTGCGTATTAACTTAAGGTAGAATATAATGGGTAACCTCTAGCAGATTTACGAGTCGACAAGGAATCCGTGTGACTTATATTAGCACTTAACTATACCACTTTCCACAATCAAAACAACACGTGGCCAACAACATTGTCAAACACGGACCTTAAACGTCAACTAGACAGTTTCGTTTGGAATCTAGGAATAGTTAAGATTCACAAATCAAAATATATATATAAATATATGGACAACGCTACATCAAAATATTTTGACGAGTAACAGGACCCTTCCACACCGACAAACACTTTAGTGTGATAGAATCTTGCATGTAACACTTGTTGTTTTAGTCCCGGTAATTTGTCAGGATGACAAGCAAGTGTTTTACTGACTGTTCCCGTGTATTTTTATTTAATGATTCTTATTGATGGTCAAATAAAATAATAATTAAACAATTGACAATTGAGTCGCATGAAAATTCTGGTATAGGAATTAAACATAAGGGATTTCATGAACGACGAAAAACCAACATCTGGCCAACAGTATCAGAATGCGACTTCTGTAAAGGGATTTGATCAGAAATCAGCAATAGATAACCAAATCAAAGTAACTGAGTTAACAGTGAGCGGGTTATGCAAATTAATCAATTACCAAAAAAAAAAGAGGGAAATTTGGACTCCGGCTGGAACACCAAATGTTTTCAACAAATTAACATGGCACCGGACGGTTGAGACCCTTACATCTATGTTCATGTGCTCTGCATCTGATGGTAAAATTTAAAACTTTTTAAATTTACACTTATTATGTAGTACACATCAATATTCCAGCATAGGTTTATAAATAAACCAAACTCCAGAAGGTTATTTTAATGAAATAGAGAATACCGTTAACTCTCCTGAAAACAGAAAAGTCGTCCCTGAATAAACTGGAAGTTGTTATCCGATTGCATTCCAATTATGCATGAATATGTTATTACACAAATTGTTTGTTACAAACTCATTTAGGCCTATAGTCGTTGTATTAAATTTTTTTTCTTAAGATTTTATTGACCACTGTCAGTATTATTAAGCCTTTGAGATATGAGTATTCCGAAATCTTTTAGAATGATAGGTCTGATGTTTGTTGGATTGGATGTAACGCCCCACTTGAGTCTCACTCACTCATGATGACGGCGTGAAGGAAATCTCTCTCACTGCCACTGGCAACAACCAAAGGCAACAACCGAAGGCAACAACCACTGGCAACAACCAAAGGCAACATAGGTAAAAAAATAAGACAATTACAGGACGCACTATAAAAGACATCACAAATATAAAGGATATCACATATTAATCTATCTTTAGCATTGGTTACAAAACCGAGAAATTATCAACAGTGAGTGTTTAGTTTTTATATATCTCGGTTGTAATAAACATTTCAGGCGCAGCCTTTCATCTATGTGAAATCACAGTGATATTTTTTTGATTTTTTTTTAAATTTTAACTTTATTTATGATCTGAATAAACCGCCCGCTGTATTTGTTTTTAGGTTTCGTGGAAACAGTTCGACTGGTATTATATTGTAGAATTGAAGCTATTTGGAGCAGTCGAATTTCGATTCTCCGATAATGATGATGTTCTTATTGTGTAAGAATCTACCACAATTTTAACACAGAGTATGAAAATCCTGTGCTTATAAAACATTTATAAATCGGACTGAAATTGAAGGAAACAGTAGAGACGTCAAAACTCACTCTTCGTGTCGGAAAGTTCATGTAGATATGTTTTTTACTCCTTCAGAATCAATTGAATTATTCGTTAGGCAAGAGCCTAGTCTATTGGACTGTCCACGTAATCAGTCGATTAGACAAATGTGAGGACAAAAACCCAATAATGATTTCCCAATATTTAATCAGCACATAAACACATACATATTTTGAGTGGGAAATGAAATGTATAAGACTTCCACGTACATTAAAATATGCTGATAAAATGGATTTTTACTAACTCTAAACATTGTTTCACATTTTTAAACAATTGCTGAAAAGTGTTTACGGCCAAACTATCGCTAGTTAATCCAGAATAGTCCTAGTGAAATAACCTACCGTACCAAATCGATAGATTTCATTTAGTTTCACTCAATGTTTTCCATTGGACGCACGTTAAGTGTTGGAGTTTTAAGTAAAATTTATGGTGGATATTTTGTGTCAAGCTTCATTTATAGTTTTAGCAAATAAAATGTCCCAAGTTCCTCAAATTTTAAAATAACAAAACATAAACTGTACAAGTACTAGTATATGGAATAATGTTATAGTCATCGGATGCCCAACATGTTAATTCAGATTGTGTTCCGTAATATCACGAGAACAAACCTGGCATAAACATTTAGAGGACGTTCAGCGGAAAACAAGGAGTTCTGCACACAGATGTGATATCTGCTTTGTTAACCACTTGATAGCGTGTATAATTGGACTAGGACGTTTTTGTTTGGTATTCTAACTAACAAGTCAAAACTTCACATTAATAATACGCATGTACAGAATTATTCTCAGATAGAGAACAAACCATTATCTCTTTCCTCGAGCCTTTAACACATCTTCTCTGACATTTTAACACGGATAATATGAGGGGACATTTCAGTTGATGGTAAGGCTGTATGTAGTTACACAACTGACGCAATTTTTACTACTGAACGAAGGTAGAACGTTTTAATAGATCGAGTGATACGATAAGATAAAGTGAAAAATTGGTTGTTCTTTTCCACCCATATGAAGCCAGTTATGGGCATTATGGGTAATATTTTAGTTATTTTAGCTGTTCCGAATTACGATTTTTGTTTTAAATTAAATTTTATGATTACAATTGGAGGAGTCGTATTTTGTCTGTATGATCAGGCTTGTTTTGGTCTCTTTCAAGACGGCGAAAACCCCTTATAAATGCATCAGTGATGAAAAAAAAAATTAAAATATGTAAGAAAGTAAAGAAGAGCTCAAGTGAGTCGCAATATACGCCCGAAGAAATCTTGCCACATGGAATATTAATATCAAGTTTGAAAATAATCCACCAGGTGACAGTGAGGTTATACAAGCATACATCAAACAAAATCCTACATGGCATCTTGACATGAAATATCTGTCTTGCCAAATGGAACAATCATTTTAAGTTCGATTTGAATTCCAAAAGAAGGTTTCAAGGTAATGTTCGGAATCAAAAAGTTGACAAGAGATTTCAAACTAACAAGTTAGACCAAACAAAATCCTACACGACATCTTGACACGTGGAATATCCCAACCCTGTCCTGTCAAAAGAAACACTCGTACTATAACTAAGTTTGATTCAAATTCCACAAGAAGTTTTCAAATTAACATACAGAAATTTAGACTGCCACCTGATGGCGCCTACTTGTAGTCTCAGGCTGAGATATGCCAAAACAAATCCCAAGCGATGACTTGTCACATGGAACAATCATATAAAGTTTGATTCGAATTCAAGAAGAAGTTTTCAAATTAACAATCAGAAACGAAATTTAGAGTTTGCCACAAGGTGGCGCCTCCTCTAGTCCGACATACATCAAAACTAATCCCTATTGACGTCTTGTCACATGGAACAATCATATAAAGTTTGATTCGAATTCAACAAGAAGTTTTCAAATTTAAATACAGAAACGAAAGTTAGACTTTGCCACCAGGTGGCGCCACCTGTTGTCCGACATATGCCAAAATCAATCCTAAGCGACGTCTTGTCACATGGAACACACATACTAAATTTGATTTGAATTCAACAAGCGGTTTTCAAGTTAATGTCCGGAAAACAGAAAGTTGACGGACGGACGGACAGACAACCCCATAACATAATAGGTCGACGGGCGTATAAATATGAAAAAATCTCATCAAACCAAAAGAGCCCAACATCAACAGGAACTATACTCAAACCAAAGCCCAACATCAACAGGAACTATCCTTAAACCAAAGGTTTGTTTGTTTGTTTGATTGATTGGTGTTTAACGTCGTACTCAAGGGTATTTCACTTATATGACGACGGAAACAAAAATAAAACGTACAAACAGATCAACTTCTGTTTCCCTTTACTTAGCTCTGAGAACACCAGGGTAACAGAAAGCTCCTCTTTTCTCACCTCTTACGATCGACCGAGAAAGCCAAGGGAGTATTCTGCAGGACTGGCCAACCCGCTCCCCCACGGGGCGGCACAGGGATGTAGATCAATTAAAATCGATAAATCATCTGATGTTCTAGATAACTTCCAAAGACAAGTTTCTTCATCAATATACATGTACATTTAGCGTAACTTGATGACAATTTACAGAACTCTCTGAATTTTCGATCAACAATACTAATTTTTTCAGCATTGATAATTTCCCTATTCCTTCCCACCAGGACCTTAATATGGAAATGGTAAATTCATTATGGATAGAGTATCTCAGTGCTGATCCGGTATTAATAGAATAACAAGTTTTTATCAACAAAATGAACAAATATCTCAAATAAAAGCTTACTACCCTAAATCACCTCAAATTCCGTCCATGACAAATCCTAACTTTTTAGGTTGCTGTGACAATATTAAAGCATGTGATTGAACTAATTTAAGTTTCTGTCAAATATTGATACTCTCTAAACTGAAAATTCATCTTCTGCCTCTTAGACACAATTTTCAAGTCTTTTAAATACATGTAGCTTCTAAAATAGTAATTTTATGGACGAATTTGTACTTGATTAAGGGTAGAGCATATTTATGCGGAACATACTGGTATACAAATTCCTTGATGTCAATTATCTGTGTGCACTGATTTATCAAACCAAACAAAATAGAGACAAGAATAACCTGGGTAAAATGAATGTAATTATCCAAACCTCATTCAAATTTCTTTCTATTCTTTGCATGTATTTTTTTGCGAGCCATATTATGGGATATTGGCCTGCAATGTTTAATAGTGGTTGAGAACTTTTTGAGTTACTTCCTTGACAATACTCTCCAAGGTAAACATTGAAATGCTGTTTACACAAAGGGAGAAATGTGAATGACAGTGAAGAGTAAAAGGGTTAAATGCAGCATAATATAACTAATTGTTTAGCTGACTCAAGAGCTTAGGCAGACACCCAACCCAAAATACAGGAGATCTATGTAGGAAAACTGTCAAAATTGAACCCCTAGACTGGCCCAGTTATTTGAAAAGTAAAGCAAATTACCATTTTGGGCACTTACTATACTTTTGATTTCTGGCAAAGTCCACGAGGGGACTTTGAGCTACATGGCAGTTTATGTAACTCTTGCATTTTAAAGTTTCTTAAAACAGGGCGTCCAAATAAGGCAACTGTTCAATTCAGGATGTCCATTTGGGCAGGTGGATATCCCTCTGCCTAAGCCCTTGAGGATGAGTAAGATAGAGCAGGCACTCTTATAACTAAGCCAAAGCTGTAGGCCAGCTGTGGATATTAACTGATCAAGAACGCTTTCCTCATATACATACATGTAAACATGTACATGGATTTTTGTTTGTTTGTTTGATTGGTGTTTAACATCGTACTCAAGGGTATTTCACTTATATGATTTGTTTGTTTGTTTGATTGGGGTTTAACGTTGTACTCATGGGTATTTCACTTATATGACAACGGATTGTCCACTTAACAATGTTCCTTGCCTAATTACGGTGGAAAACCGGGAAGAAACCTCGTAAAAACCACCCCCGCGATTGCCGGAGCCACATAGTGTGACTCACTCATCTACCGGAGGGTTGACAGACGGACTTGTTCCAGTGAATGGTTCATTGAAGTAGGCTTTAGTTAGCGTGCTCGTTAACCACTAAGCAGCGGTCGCGGCGGTGCCATGTGTGAGTTGAATATCAAGACTGGGTCGTGTCTGACAACTCATACCAGTGTTTTAGACAGTTAGCAAAATGGACTTAACAGTTCTAAGCGTTAATGAAACAGAAGAGCCTCGATTTGTTGGTTTGTTTGATTGGGGTTCACGGTTTGACATCGTACTCAAGGGTATGAGGAAGGTTATTGTCCACTTCACACTGCTCCTTGCTGAATTACGATAGAAAACCGGAGATTAAACCTTGTAAAAATCAACCCTGCCATTTCTGGAGCTACATCATGGACTGGACTGGTAACATTCTACACACTATAATTGTTCAAGAAAATGAGAAGCTTAACCAGGGAATGATTTCACATGACCGGTCCCATTCTGCTAGTCTATAGAAAATGATTTGAAGTCAGCAAAGATATTGTTAACTTAATTGGTGTTTAATGCCGTATTAAGGATACTTCACATGTTTTTCAGCCCAATGGGTGAAGGAAATGACCCTCAACAATAAAACATTAAGACAAAACACGGAAAGCACAGGATGTAATACAAAGACATTACGAAGAGATCCCCTTTATGATATTGCCCCTTAGCTCAGAGAGCACCAAAACATGATGACACTTGATGCCATAAGCAGCCCCAAAGCAAAACCCTCCCCATTTCCCTGATAAAAATAATGCAATTACCTATCTCCAACGACATCATGATTACATCTGTCAGCAGTGTCATAATTTACAGGAAAGGTGTGGACATTCCAAGAATATGATGAATCCGATCTTAATCCTTCTAAGTGGAATACGACATTGGTAGAGTCTGCCTCTTTGAAGAACATCACAGAACCCCTTATGGAGGACATGAATATGTCTGCTTTCAAAGTGGTCAATGCGCAGTAAGCATCTGTCAGAAAAAATGAACAAACATTAATTAATAAGCTTATTACTATACAAAATCATAACCAGTGAATTGGTATTAAAATATGAACAAATCCTAATTAATAAGCTTATTTCTATATAAATTCACAACCAGTAAATTGGTATTAAAAATGAACACTAATTAATAAGCTTATGTCCTTACAAATTCATAACCAGTAAATTGGTATTAAAATATGAACAAACACTACTTAAAATATAAGCTAGATAACATAACCATCGACTATAATGCTGATCTCCCATAAAATGATAAGTTTTGTAGTTTCAGTGGCTGAAATAAAATTCAGGAAAATGATGGGGTGTATATTGTAAATGTTAAGATGACTTATTAGGGCGCATAGTAGCTTGGTTACACTGTAGGCCCACTCTAATGTGGAAAGAAACCAGCAAGTCCCGATAACTCATCCGGCCTAATTACAGTACCTGGTTAACTGCAGGGGCTTAGCCAGAAATCAGAAGTAGGGTGTCCAAAATGGTTATTTTGCTTCACTTTTAAAAAAACTGGGCGTCCAATTTTGACAGTTCTCCTATCTCTTGCATGTTAAAGTTTCTTAAAACAGGGTGTCCAAAGGAGGCAATTGTTCACTTCAGGGCATCCACTGGGACAGGTGACTGCCTATTAAAGCCCTTGCCTTTAAGCAAGAACTTGTGCAAGCTGGTGAACTTGCTTTTGCCCCATACCAATAGTCACAAGCATGCCTGGAAAATCATGCGACCATGCGACCGTGGGTCACGTGAAATCCTGCGTCGGGCGACAAATTTATAAAAAATATAAAAAAAATTTTTTTTTTTCAAATTTTGTTTATTATAATTTTGAATAAAACCCACTTCAATATTGATGTCAAACCGAAAAAAGTTGAATTTAACACATAAAAGTTAATCTTATAGTACATGATGTTTATGATTTTTTTCGAACCATAATCAACGTATGTAAAATCTGGTGAGAAATTTTAAACCTGAAAATTAGTGGTCGCGAGAAATTTTACATTTTTCCCAGGGGTGGTCACAAGTATATTTCTAAAAGCAATCACACTGGCACAGGGATGTAGATTAATAAAATCGATAAATCATCCTATGTTTTAGATTACTCCCAGAGACAAGTTTCTCAATAAACTGTAATCTTGAATTGTGTTATGGGTAACCTATAGACATCTTGAGAGAAGGTAATGACCATTAATATAATTATATGGTGTATGAAATATTGTTAAAATGTAGAGCTCTAACAAAATATTGGGCATGGCGTTTGAATACATCAGTCTACAAATTAGTATTTCAGAGATACAGAGATTAACCAATGAATTTTTATGTAAAGAGAATGAGTGTTACAATCTGTCCGATACAGAGAGAAGTTTCTGTTTAACCAATAGGTCCTTTAGATATTTGTTTCCATTGCATGTTGTATTGGATCTTTGTCATAAAGACAAATGTTAGGTACAGGATTTTGGATATTCCTGTAAACGGAGACTAGCAAACTGGGTGCAAGTATACTAGTAGTTATGGTTGATTGCAGTTTAACCCAGTGCTTAAGTTAAGTTTATTTCACTTATATGATGGCGGTGTTCTCCATTTATAATGGACACTAGCACAACCATAAAATGTGATGTGTTTTGATACGGTTGGAAACTTAATCTTCCTACAGTGGTAAGGAAAGACAGCATTGTTACTCACTACCCTCAGCCAGAGTTTAACCCAGTACTATAGGATTAACTTTTATGCGATAAATTCAACTTTGTTAAGTTTGACATCAATATTGAAGTGGGTTTTTTAATTTCTCTCCAGACGTAGGATTTCACGCGACCCACAGTTGCTTGGTCGCATGATTTTCCAGGCGTGACAGCGGTGTATTCCAACAATAATTGACACTAGCACAACCAAGAGTTTCCATAATGTTGGAAAGTTGAATTTCCTAAGACAGTATTGCTAATCTTCAAACAAACTGCCCTTAGTCAGAGAGCATCTTTTACACTTCATTTTATTTATGTATAATAGGATTTTTGATTGCTTGATTAGGGTTTAACGTCTACTCAAGGGTATTTCACTTATATGACGATGGATTGTCCACTTCACACTGTTCCTTGCCCTATTATGGTGGAAAACC
>JAVFBX010062347.1:0-17032 GCA_034783855.1 Mopalia kennerleyi | reverse complement strand
GCCACATACCTTGTCTAACAATAGTGCAAATCAGGTTCGTAGACCACATACCTTGTCTAATATTGGTGCAAATCAGGGTTCGTAGACCACATACCTTGTCTAATAATGGTGCAAATCAAGATTGGTATACCACATACCTTGTCTAACAATAGGGCAAATCTGGGTCCGTAGATCACATACCTTGTCTAACAATAGTGCAATTCAGGGTTCGTAGACCACATACCTTGTCTGACAATAGTGCAAATCAGGGTACCTTACAAAATAATGGCGCAGATATGTAGCACCTCATAGAAATTCAGCTATTTGTTGATTTCAAAACAACGTAAACCATTGTGTGGTAGTACATACATCTATATAGATCCAGAGCTATAGTGTGTGTTAGCATAACAAAGACATGGCTGTGGCATTCCCTGGTGGGCTTCATTCCCAACAATAAATCACATTGTATGAACTATGTCACTACTACATCAGCACAAATAACTGAGCATTAGAAGTGACAAAAATTGGAGGTCGACTCAGAGATATTGTTTTACAAAGTCAGCGAGGACATCTGTCGGTGGAGGGATATCGAGTTGTGAAGCTGATGTAACTGAATCTACGCATGCTCTATCGTCTATACAAATGAGAACTTTGGGTGTTTTGAAAATGTCTCTGTGCGTGGCGAAGCGGAACAAAACTTCGAAGAGTTATACTGCCAAGAAAAGTCGCTGAACAAGAGACATGCCATTCGATCATTGCGTGCCGTAAAGACATCATCTCAACTTAAGTTTACTCCAGCGCTAAAACTATTATATGGATTGTATTAGGGAAGAAAAATTTTTGCGATGGCCTGTGTGATAAGTCAGTGTTGATGAATCGGTAAAGAGTCCTTCTGACTGGGCATCCAAAACAACAATGGCGGCTCCTTAATATTAACTACACTTCTATGAAAATAAGAAGATATTTTCTGCACGCATTTTAGCTGAGCTTTTGTGTGTTTTATTGTTGATGCATTGTTCCCATGAAGACAGTAGATTAGTTTATTAGCCGAGGGATTGAGTGAGATTATAGACTCCATACAGAGCATTATCTTCTTATATAGTCACATAAATAATAGCACGTGGTTAAACCTCCATTGTCACGGGGCAGGTCATGGCGCGTAGATCCCTTCTTATTCTACCTACTTTCTTGTAGATTTGGTTCCTCTAATTTGAGCTTTTCGTGGGAATGTCTGTTATAGGAGGTCATTGTCAGATTTCGCATGGTTCAGTGAGGTTAAAGATACTGTCATTATCACCAACTCACGGAAAACCGTTTCAGAATCCTGGGGCTCGGGTCAAGTCATTCTCTTTGAAGGAAACAAGGTAGACTTGAATTGACAGAAAGCAAATTACTAACGAATTTCCTCTTTTACTTCTTAATATATTTCATATCTGTATATATATTTATATTTATATATATAAATATATATTAATTAATCGACATGTGCCAGTGTGATGTCGTTTTAGAAATATATTTGGAGATGTTTTTAGTTTGTATTAAACACTATAATTATTCTAATTGTTGTGTGATGTTCGGACATTTGTATATTGCTAACATGAAGTACGACTATTATCCAACTCTATATTATATACGCCAGCCAACCCAGATGAATTTTTTTTTTTTTACACCTGTGGTGCTTCAAACTGTAAATATACATGTACATGATTTTTATATTACTTTCATTAGCTTGAAAACGGTGCTAGTATTTGCACTGAAATGTTGCTTATCAATAAAAAAACAAAAAGAAGTTGAAAACCCCTAATGTCTTACTTATTATGTTGTCATCCTAGCTTCTAAATGCCGCTAAAACAAGCTAATATGAAGCCGATCTGTTTGTGATGTCTTTATGCTACGTCCTGTGATTGTCCTGTATTTTACCTGCCTTGTCTTTGATTGCTGCTAATTGCATAAGGGTGGTTTTCGCCACCCATTGATGGGCTGACACACCGCTGTTAATGTGAAATAGCCTTAAATACGGCGTTAAATCCCAATCAGACAAACCAAACAAATATATAACCTACACCGTTTCAATATCTTATAACATAATTCTGAAAATATGTAAGAGAAATTGTAAACATTTCGGTTATATTTACTTTATTATCAGAATAAAATTAATAAAGAACTATCGAGGACGACAAAAGCGTCCAGTAGAAGCAGTAGCAATTAAAATGTATATCTGAAAAATATAGGATGCGAGATTTTGATACTGGTAAATAGACAATTTTTAACCAAACAAACAATTAACTGTCTCCAGACAATCTGCACCGAATCACCACTTGAAGTAGTATTGTTTTTGGGTTGTATAAATCCAGGGACAGTCCATATATATAAGGTACGTCGTTTCCAATGACTCCTGCGTCATTGTTGGTCTGAAGTCGCTGTCAATATAAAGGTATATCTGACCCTAAACAGATCGGGTTCGCGCTAACTACCCCTTTACGCGACAAGAAGGGCAGATTCCCCTGGGGCATTCACAGGTCCTCAGGTACACAAATCCAGGTACTGTTATTGCCGTTTGTACTTCTTCGGAGAGTAGGCCTACTATCGTAGAGTGGAATGTATAGATCATCCAAAGATGGTTACCTTAATTCCAATCCGTTGGATAACATATTTTTGTTTGTTTGTTTGATTGGAATTAAACATCGTTCTCAAATAAATATCACTTGTAAATATGATGAGGGATTTTCTAATTCTCTCTCCGCCTTACTGACATTTTGTGGACACCGAGAGGAGGCTCGTTATAACCAACCCCGCTATTGCCGCAGTCACCTCATATGACTCCCTCATCTACACACGGTTGACAGGTTGACCCGCAGTCACCTCATATGACTCCCTGGTGTACACAAGGTTGACAGATGGTCTTGCCGCAGTCACCTCATATAACTCCCTCATGTACACAAGGCTGACAGATGGACTTGTCGCAGTCACCGCATATGACTCCCTCATGTACACATGGTTGACAGATTGACTCGCAGTCACCTCATATGACCCCTCATGTACACAAGGTTGGCAGATGGACTTGCTGCAGCCACCTCATATGACTTCCTCATGTACACATGGTTGACAGATGGAACCAACCCCGCTATTGCCAGTCACCTCATATGACTCCCTCATGTACACAAGGTTGAGAGATGGACTCGCCGCAGTCACCTCATGTGACTCCCTCATGTACACAAGGTTGACAAATGGGCTCGAACTTGTGAGTGATCAGTCGATCGACGTGCTAACAACATACCCACGGCTGCAGGCCTGCATCCCATACGCTTGAAAAACATATACCTATGTAGAATAAAGGTAAAAGTTTTTTGTATGTATAAAGGTGGAGATGGTCAAACTTTTTGAAACACTTAGCTGAATAAAAATTAATTTTCGATCTCTGGTATTTGTACTAGATACATAGTTATGAGAATATTTGGCGTTAAATATTTGGGTTATGTTTTGCGATATGTGGTTTGCAAATTCCTCATATTTAAATTGATTGATTGGTGTTTAATTGTATTTCACTGATATGACGGCAGTGTGTTCCAAAAATAATTGACACAAGCATAACCAAGGTGTGAAGGGTTTCCATAATGTTGGAAAGTTAATTTTCCTCCATTGCTAAGTAAAGACAGCCCTGCTACTCTTCAAACAAACTGCCCTTAGCCAAAGTGCCCTTATATTTAAACAACGTCCAAACAATCAATTGTTTTAATTAGTCAACAATGATATTATCTTTGTTCCAGTTGACAGTAGAATGTTTGAGATAAACGCTCCACCTGAAAGCGTTCCCACAATAGTTACTAGGCCTAACTTTCATGTAACAAGCTAAGGTGCGTGTGGATAATTTGTACGAACCGTTTCTAAAAAGTATAACTCATAGAGAGTTCGTTTTTTTATATACCTTCCTGACAGTATACACAATAACGATTTTTCTACCTGTTTTCTTTTTATATGATGAGAGATAACAAATAGCCTTTCATCGGTGACAAACTGATAAAATTGAAAACTATTGCTGGACTCTTCACACGTTAGCTGACAGCTAACGATGGAGTCTGATTATTATACTGATATGGATAATTTGAGAATAAGCTAAGTAAATCAACAATTCTTTTCTTGCAGTTGGCTGATTTTGAAATGTAATCAGGTAGGCCAGACACGATCGAACTCTGATAGGTAAAATTGAGTTCAGGTGACAAATGCTAAAGATATTATATTTACAAGTTTTCTAAGAGACACCTAGCGGTGGGTGAGAAGCTTTCCTGATCTCGATGACCTCCCCTGATGCTGGCGGAAATGATTGGGGTCCAGCTGGCCTCTCTTTGGAAAGAAATCACTCACGAGTGCCTATCTCTACAATAATCTAATAGTTTGGTAAAGTATCGCGTTTTGTAAGACAGCTTTATTCCTTTGTTCCCTTCTTTGTCCTTCCAAACAAGCCGGGATTGATTACCTAAACCCAAACCTATCCAGTGGGCGATTTCTAACGTATGGACTTGTCAGATTTTGACAGCATTAGAATAGGCGTTGTCAAATTTCCCACATTCGATATTGTATTTATTCAAACATGAAATACCTGTCTTTTTGGAATACCTCCGGTATCATTTTATACTCTCTTTCATTTGGTTATGGTATTTACCGAGAACATATTTATAAAATTAATCAAACAGGCAAGTGGATGGTACACGACTTTTTAAAACCGATGAATCATTACATTTTATATAAGCTTCAGAACAGATCATAATATCGGGTTGTTATGTTAACCTACATTCATCTTGCGAGAAGGGAATACTAGTTTACATAGTAGTGGACACATGTGACAAGCATATAGCAACTATAATTATTCGGTGTCGGTTTGAATAAAAACCCAACCCTAAAATAGAAACGAAAACATGACTTTTAACCGGAAGGGTCATTAAGAATACAAATATATTGTAAAAAATCAAAAAACGTAAATTTATAAGCCCATCGAAAGAAAGCAACGTTATTACATTTAAAGGTACAATATAATGTCGAACTCTGTAGAGTCATCGTTCTTTGCATTTTTCTAAGCGGACAGTTTTAGCTTCATCCTGATCAATACATTGGATGTGGTTCCACACCCGTCCATTCTATCCAAGGCTTATCATGTAGGAGAATGTTACTTTTGTTCATTTCTTGTTCATATCTACTGATCCACAACCTATACAACTCACAACAAAATATCCCCACAAAAACATATTTATCAGTAAATTCAAAGTGTCCACTTGTTAATTAATGACAATGGCTATCATTTTTCATCAAGTACTCAATGTAGAATTAAAATCTCTTCTCACACTATGCTTCGCCGAAGTTCAGGTAACGCCTGGGTAATTCTTGTGTGGGATTTTATTTGCCAGTTCAACCGGTAAGCTTACCGTGAAGCGGTGTTTGTATTTACCTACACAGTGAGAGCCGAACACTGACCGCTCACCGGACACCCCATTGGTCAAACTCCCTCCAGGGCGGTGCAGCCAAATTACCCTTGGGTCATTCACCCACCTTATCTTCTTGGGCAGGGCTAAGGAGGTACAGTCACATGTCAAAGACCAACCCTCGGGGTAGTACTTTCTTACATATATATAAACAAACAAACTTCTGTGTTAACAAGTGTAAATTAAGTGGTAACTTAAATGTGATGGGAGGCGCAAAACCAACACCCTGTTATTCTCAGTTTTACTCTATAATTATCAAATCACGTTTTCTAACAGAGGCGTATATTTTACTTCCATCCAGTGGCGTAAAATGGTGGGTTGTTTTAAATATAGAAACAGCTAATTAGTTTCATGTAATTAAAAGAGTAATAGTCTGTTCTTGGTGGCAGTTGGTTTTCTAAGGTGACACAGTCGACCAAAGTAATGCTTTCTCAACAAATCATTCTGCCACGATTTCAGGAAGTCTCAGAGTAAGAGCATAAATCTAACCGGTAACTTTGGAATAATAAATTCAACGAGTAAACAGTTTACCGATTCTTGAGAAAATACCGCAATATAATTCTATCTGGACACACCCAAATTAAATATACTCACAGTATTTTCACATATAGTTTTTTCCATCTGGACACACGCACATTTAAATATGCTCACATTGTTTTCATACATCAATTTTTTTCCTAATAAATTGTAAGCCTTGAAATACCCGTTGTTCTTCTTAAATGTCTGATACTGGTAAAGTTCAAAAGTATAGTTAAAAACTTAATATTGTTCACAAGGAATACTAGTATCCGAACACTTCATTCCACATTTCTGTATTGGATTTTGTCATCAGCAAAAATCCTGATAACGATGGCGAAGTAAGGATGTTGACAGAAAGGTGCCGAAAGGTCTAACCGTCATGAATTCCTCTGTGTTCGGAATTACGCTATACCTGTTCACTACAACCAATCACTTCACATACAACCTTGGCTATAACACTGGGTGGTTAATTAAGAAGAAACAACCCATCAGCCCTCTGACTAAGAGAAGTTTGTTTGAAGAGTAACAAAGCTGTCGTTTCTAATCACTGGTGAAATATTTACTTTCCAGCAGTATCAAAACACCTCACATTTTATGGTTGTGCTTGTGGCCATTACTTTTAAAATACACCGCTGTCATATAAGTGAAATACCCCTAAGCATGGTGTACAACATCAATCAATCAACAAAACATCTAACTTCTACTACTTGGGATTAATATAAATAACTCGCGGGAGTATGTAATCGAGTACAAATACAGAATTTACATATCATATAATTTTAAAAATTGTTTTAGTCGCAAAGTAACGTACGATGATTCCCAGTACCAACACTTAAGCAGACATATTTCACATTATGGCCATTTAAAAGTTTTCCCAAACAGGTTGCAAAAAGGATTTAATAGAAAATTCCAATTTTAAACCAATCTTGATGTGTTCAAAACTGTCTTATATACTTTCTGACCATGATCCATTTCTGGGGTTTTTTCACAGTTAAACCTTTTATTCAACAGTTTTGTTCAGCCATCTCGTTTTCTATAATTGTCATGTTTCTATGTGTTCTTACTACTCTTCCTTTATTATAAATCAATTACCCGATGTCTTTTTCGTTGTTTTTATTTTCCTGTTGATCACATATACCGTTTACTTCTGGTACCGGGTAATTATAAATGATATGTTAATATTGTGACAGGTATCCGTGGGCATATCATGTCATCCGTGTAAATGACAAATTAAGTCCGCTTCCATATATCAGTTTTCTCACTTTTATAAGCACCCAGGATTGTTGCCTGTACAAAACCGATATCACACGGAAGCCTTGTTTAACCAGAAGTTTCTATTCCGCATTCAGTTAGCGTGTGTAATCGAGTTTCTAGTCCGCTCTGACGCCATCACTTCCCCTTCAGTGGAACGTTAACCAAAACTGTATACGACAAACATTTGTTATTCTGCTATGACAGCTAAAATGGGCTTAAATTATTTGGTAATTTTGTTTTTCTGAGTCATGGGCAATTAACTGGTAATTATGTACGTTTATCGTGGAATTGGCCTTTTTATTTCCTGGGGATAATGTCAACTCGTCTCCCCACAATCGACAAACCAGCATCATAGCACCAGCCTTGTAAAGGTCTGACTCCAACATCATGCGATTGCTCTGAAAATCCGAAAGAGTTACAGATTGCTTTAATCGCGGGCCATTATTTTTATTCTAATCTGTAGATATTCCCTCCACTAAAAATTTTGAGTTGTGCAGAAAAACTGTATTATAATTTTGTTTAAAAACAGCATTTGCTTAATAAATGTCTGCCAAATAAACACTAGTTTAGAGCTGGACACGTCGAAGGGTTTCAGCGTTTCATCATAGCGGATTGGAGAAAAAAAATCAAAAACCAGGATTTATCATACAGGAATACAAGTGTAGAATGTATGAATGGCAGTGTCTTTAGAGGCGCTCGATGATCATTAGTACGAAACCAATACCAGCCTATAAACTTGATAAATCCATCTGTGTATCTCAAGGGTTCTAACAATACCGGCCAGGCCACTCGACACCCGATAGAGCTCTATAACCGCGGACATATGGCATTTTTAAGAATCCGGTAGCTATTCTATAGGCCTATATATAACTATACAACTATTCATCATCGCCAATCAACTCCTCTCACACGGCGTAATTTCCTGAAATTATTCCGACAATTCCACTGTTATTTATCAAAATAATAGACTTAGAGAGCAGGCCCAGAAAATGACACAATATTGCCTACTAGTTTGAGGGTATTAATGACCAAATTTAACTCCTAATAACAGCATTCATCCCAAGACATTATCGTCATTTCCTAAATTGACTTATTAAATCCGGACAACGCCAAGCTAACATAATCTACAAATAGGCTTGGTGTGTTATTTTCCGCGAAATTAACCCAGAGCACCGTAGTTTGTGCGTGATAATTAATACAAAGACAAGCAAGCTGATAAGAGCGCAATGACCATCGAAATTTGACGTTCCACGATAATTTTGCACTTAAATGCTGAAATAAAGTAGAATTATCTAGAAAATTAAAACCCAATAGGTATGAGAACTGAGCAGTCTTGAGATAAGTTAGTATGCTTTTAGCTTGGGTAATCTTTAAGCTGAAGTAGAGCACGCGACCTGCAGAAGTCAGCCTATAATTCTCGGAGTAAATTAGGGCCAGTGAGGAGGAACAACTGTACAATAATAACAGGACACGAAACACCAAATTACTTAATGACTCTGATTTTAACATTGTCAAAAGGTTACGCAAATTTGACAGAATCTTTTTTGAAAATCAGTAAGGCCCTAACGTTGGTAGTCATTTGAAGGAACGCCAGGCCAGTGTTCACATGGCCAACCGTTAAGATATATTTCCACAAGGTTTCCGTGATCTTAAATCTTACCTATGCCTTACCTGGCTGATTACCTGAATGGATTATCTACCTGTGACTCCTTGAGCTTCATCGTAAAAAGAATATTGTGTTTTAATTTAAATGAGTGCGCGTGTGGTTTTCTTATGTATAATTTGTTGATGACAGCATAATAATTTTTCGTTGTCTGCAGAAGCTGAAGGATTTCAATCAATTAGATAGTTCAACTGTTTTTGGATTTAATTAGGTTTTCCATTTTAGGTTGACCATATCGACTGTGTGTTACTTATACCAAGCAATCGCTCAAACTATTGCATGAGCTATTGTCAGCTGAATTCCACCTTGTTTTGAAAAATTCTGAAAGTGATTTATTTGTGCATAAAGTTACATTGTTCTATATTGGATATAAACTGGTAGGTATTGATCAACGTGTATTCAGAACTTTGAATGTATCATGTGATACTTCATCGTCAATGTATAATATTCTGCTTTCTTTTTGCCATTCTCATGCTAACACATGCTGATATGTTATCGGAAAAATTTTGGATTTAAAAAATTCTTTGTCAAAATATAATTATATTTATACAAAAATGAGAATTAGATTTTCTTCGTTTTAGTTTTTGGTATATAAAATCGTTACAATATCGGCAACTGTTTAAAAAAAATAAGAGAGTTTTTTAATAGGTGAGATTTCAATGAAGTTAAGCCGAGAAGCACGTGTTGTAACCAACTTGTCGTGACGTGTGACGGAATTGATAAGACAGTAATTGCGTGGCATTGTTCCTTACGACACATTTAAAACCGTTCAAATTTCGTCTAGGTTGACAATTTGCCGTCTCTTTTTCCATCTAATTGAGTGATATATATTACAGTAGGGCTGGACACGACTGAAACTACCGTTATTCTGCTACCTGTGACTCTGGAGAACTTAAATCGACCGTTTAACCGTGTCACAGCCTGCTGTATAGATATCTTTTTGTTTTGTTTTTCAAACAAACCATTCGAGTGAAATAACACACGGTTACGCGTAATGGCCATCGCTTAACAAACGATAAATCTCAAAGTTTGTTCAGAAGTCGTCATTTAAACGACTGGCCTTTTTCCGTTTGCTCTTTAAAAGGTTGTAATGTTGGATCAATCTAGTTCGATGTACCGTTCATAATAAAAGAGCGACAAACAGCGCTCATTTCGCTATGCCGGTGTTGATGGTGACTGACAAAAGCGCCATGTACAGTTAACGCTGCTTTGGACTATTAAGTTATCTAGACTGCATCTTATACTTATAATAAGGCACAACACAGGAAAAACAATTTTATTTAAACGAGCAAAAGGCACGCAATACAATTTGCTTTGAAGGTAAACACGCTTAGTTGTTAATTAAATATATCAATATTTGTCATGATTCATGTACAGTAGATTTAGGATATTAAACATCTAACATTAAGTTCTCTCTCTCTCTCTCTTAAATACTATGTAACCCCCCTCCACCCCCCCTTCCCCCCCTTAAAAAAACATAGCAACCACTATATATAATGAATAATATATGTTTTATTGACTAGTGTTTACCGCCCTTCATCATCCAACAAAATTTTCTTAAACGACGGCGATGTAGGCCTACTCTGACGGGAAGAACTACACCAACATTTAATCTTTCATCAGTGATGTTTGCAGACAACGTGCCAACGATTCAATTCAATTTGTGTTCGAACTTAAAGATAGGGCTTCCAACCATAACAGCGTAGAAAATGTTATTCTGTTAAAACTCCAAATAGGGCATTGTCTATATACAGGTTGATATTTTAACATGTGTCTTATCCCTATATTCTGTCTTAGCCTTGAAAAGGATCATATGAATCACAAATACAAGATATAATACCTGAGGTTTAAAATCCAATCACGTTATCAGACAAATCTTTCAAACCCACAAAGTATTTACCTCACAAAATATATATTTTAACTGTTTCTGATTTGCATGTATAAATTTACCATTTAAACGTGTTGCTGTGTAAGGTTCAGGGCGTCGTTCGGAATAAATAGGAAAATGCAAAGATGTTTCTCGGGTTCTCAACACAACTTCTAATATCAAGATTGTCTTCATATTTGGGATAACACTTCCTGGTTTGCACAGAATATAACACCAATTAATGCCACTAAAAGAAGATGTTTTACTCCGGCTCGTTCAACAATAATAGCAAAACTCGTCCATTGAATCAGGCGCCGGATATAATACCCCGAACTTCAAAATGCGATAAGTCAACTTAGATTCTTAATTCCACCACTTTATCTGACGTTGTTTTTTTCTATTACCTTCTTATATGTTTGCTACAAAAACAGTTGACGATATATTTGGGATCTTATAAAGATGGTAGAATACGCAGCATACCGTGCGGGAACCAGGTATAAATTAACCGTACGGATAGCATCCATCTTACTATTATAGCAATGATAATATTTAATAGTAGTTTGAAATTAACCTGTATCATAAACATTTTAAACACGCTTATATTCCCCGTTGGATTATATGTGGATTTCCAAAGATAACACATGTATTTATACAAACACATTATTTTTTGCATATAGATTTGCAGTTTGTTGTCTGAGTATATAAGGCTATTTGCCTTAAGTATGGAGCTAATGTGTTCGCATGACGTAACACTAGTTAGCGGCGCTAAGGTGAAATTACAAGTTCAAGACACTCCTAGATGCAAGAGACACGCCAAGCAAAATAGATACATATAGTTCAAAACATTTACACAGTGTTTATTAAACTAACCTTGGCGATACTTAAGAAAATGTCGAAGTATTTGTTTTTATCCCAAAGTTTATTAAATTGACATTGGCAACACTTAAGAAATTTCTACAGCATTATATCTCGTTTATTTAATTTTCCTCGCCAAAGCTAAAAAAACCCAACTATTATTACATGATTCAAATGTTTAGAAAATTAACCTTGGCAAAAGTTGAATAAATTTCGACAGATATCTGATCCACTTTTTAAAAAAAATTCCTTGCAATATACAATATTCCTATACAATATTGTACTGATAATAGGTATTTAAAGTGGTCCCTATCAATAAAACAATACAGTCTGACATATCAAATGTTTACAAAATATTTCCTTGTCAATTGTTAAGAAAATTTATTAAATGAAACTCAGAGGTATGTTTCCTAAAACCGGGTAAGATATCAAGACAATTTCATCTTCATTATTCGACCACACTCTTCACTTTTGTGACCTGTTCTCTCTTGGGTTTCTTATCTTCATGACATATACATTCATTGTCTACTGATCTCTCCGAATTATTATTTGTTTATCCATTTTTCTTTCGATCCATCCCAGATGCATTCTTCAACTATTCCAATCTTCATTTGCTTTGTCTCGCTTAACCCATATCTCCGAATTGTCCAACTCGTTTAAATACAGTTCTCTCTGCATAACATATCGATTCCTACAAAAATGTCATTACCTAACTAGCCTGCGGAAGATTCGCCTTTTCACAATATACCTTATTTCTTATTTCTTAGAAATGATTAGGACAGGCCAATCTACTCGCGGGGATTACAGGCGAATAATAAAAAAATGTGTGTCTATATACAATACAATTATAAACCTTTTTATAAGAAATTAAGCTGCAAAGTTTGTGTCTTTCTTCTATAAATCTTTGTAAACAGTGTAATAAGTTCGTTGCAAACATTAAAACGATAATAGGGAATTGTAATAAAATATTTTTACAAACGTAAGAGCGGGTATGTTAAAAGGTAATAAACGATTTCATTTTCGAAACGGTTGAGATATTTTAAGGTATAGGCTAATTTGTGTTCATTTCCAAACTATATTCTGTTTGTTTATTTTATTATTTTCTATCAAATAAAATTTAATATGTTTGACACAATTGGTCATTTTGTGTCGATGTAGAACATAATATGTGTTAATATTAACATTTTATACCCCATTGTTATACCCCGTGGTGGTGCGCGCAGGCTACAGCTAACATAACATATGCTGTAGTTTACTGTCAAATGCATTGATTCGTGAAATCAATTTTTGCTTGGATGTTTGTGACTTATTTCGGTTACGTGTGTTAGATATATATTTAAGACATCATCAACATGGGTGCCCGCAGGTCAATGGCAACGCGAAGCTGATGTCTTCTGGTGTCTTTGTTTTGCTTTTGTGATTATCGTTTCTTGTTGTGTTTGTTGTCATGGAGCGATGGTGATGATGGTTTCGTTCGTCCAGTGGGCCGGCACCCCGTGATAATGGCCTTGAGTAGGTCATAAAATTCCAATCAAACAAACACTAGAATGAGATACCTTGCATTTGTCGACATAAAACAAATTCTTTGTTTGTTTGAAATTATTGATACTCATGATTAAGATTGGTCTATAATCAATGCAGGCCGGGTGCTTTTTCCCTGTTTTGTAAAATGGAGTTAGTTTTCGTTTAATCTTAAATCTTGATGTGAGTCAGATGGTCTAATTGACTATAATTATATATCTTTTGTGAAATTTAATATAATGGATGGAAAAATCGACCGTTTCGTGTTTATCAACTAAAATAAAACGGAACTGAATCTTGATGCAACTGTTTCAATATAAATTCCAAATAAAAATACCTATGTAACAAATTTAAATAAAAATCGAATCGGTTGAACGCAAATCCTCTCAATTGAAAAAGATGCCGCAAACCGCTGTAAACAGTTCGCATTACAGACAATGCTGATGGTTTGTTTATAGGCAGACAAAAACTTATACGCTAAATAACATTTTGAAGAAAAAATTTCATGACGTATTTGTACGTTTGTTTGTAAAATTAATTGACTTTTTGCATTTTAGTTTCAATGCAAAGTGGGTTGTTTAATCCGGACAGTGCATTGAGTGGAAAATAACCAATACATGGGTTGAACCATATTCCTCCTGCACAACGAATAAACAACGAGTTTCTGAGAGAAACTGGACAGGATGTCTTAATATATTTAGTGCTATGGCACCACCTATTTATAGGATAGTATATTACTGGTAACTCGTATATTATACAAAACAACACATCGTTATGCCAATTTCACGCTATACAGCATAGTTTGTTATACCTGGGACTAATATATGTTATATGTTAGTCCCAGGTTATACACTCTTGTTTTCCAAAGTGTTGTTTGTTTTACATTGTAATGTTACATGAATGTCAGGATATTACAACAGGCGATATTAAAATTTTCAAGAGGTGCATTTGGTCATAGGGGACCGTTTTGTATCGTCGCCATATATACTCAGATAGTAGTAGTTGCCTGTTTGTTTCCTTGGAACTTCCCTGTCTAGTGCATATCTCTATATTATCATCATCATTTATAATCGCTATTATAAATGCAGCCCGCATATCTAACCCGTGTAATTTCCTTCATTTCTGTGTGATCTGGCATAACCAAGTATAGGGGGCGCTCTTCAGCTATATGTAATCCGCTGTCAGATAATATTATCAATTATACTCTTACAAAGTCTATATACTGCAGTAGATCAAATAAGCCTGCATGTATTTACTTGTCTATAATATCTAGTAAATGGTCCAATAATTGTGTCATTGCAGTAGTATAGAATGTCTACTTTCAATTTCAGCCTCGTCAATTACCCAGCACCTCTACAACACCCATACCTCTTTGCTTCTTCACTCAGTCAAACGCTCTGGTTTGAAATTCAAAATTTGTCTTTTTATATATTTATAAAAGGGAATTGGTCGTTTTCCTCTTCAACTTCACCTTTAATGTCTTAACTAGTATAGCAATACCATAGTCATATGGAAACATTAAAGTCAGCAAAAGGTCGCATCGTCCATGGTATAGTTCCCGCTTGAGATGAGATGTAAAATCTTCTTTCTAAAAACTGCAAAAAAATCCTTAATTATAACATAAAATGTGATCAAACAGCAACTGTTCTTTGCTAAGAATAGTTTACTGAAGATGAATTTGATCTGGAATCTCCGCGTACAAAATTCTTATGATATTTTCCGGACATTGTTGGGTACTAACATCTTATGATATTTGTCTTACATATTTAAACATATTTAGCTCAGATATATCACGATATTTAGCGTATGTATCACAATATTTGGCTTACATTTCACGATATTTGGTTAATATTACGTTTCATAACGTCTTCAATATGATACTTGGTTTATCAGGATCATTTGCTTATATTTCGTTACCAGTGCATTACATCTCATTAAACCTGGTCTACACACTTTAAAATTATTTAAATATATTTAACTTAAATATATCAAGATATTTGGCGTATATATCTCACAATATTTTCCACGATGTTTAGTTATTGTTACGTTATATAATCTTTTCAGTTTGTGATACTTGCATGGTTTATCACGATCATTGGCATATAATTTGTGATATTTGGTTTACATATTAAAATATATTTATCTTAAATATATCAAGACATTTGGCGTATACATCTCTCCCAATATGTGGCTTTTATCTCACGATATTTGGTTTGTATAACGTTTTATAATGTCTTCATTTCATTATACTTGGGTTGTCACGACTATTGCTTATATTTTATTACCTGTGGCTTACAACTCATGATATTTGGCTTATAATCCATTGGTACTAGGCTAAGGTATAATTATGTCTGAATTACTTTTCATGATATTGGTTTACTTTTAGTGATATTAGTGACTACATGGGCTGAGATGTTGCGGTATTTTGCATACATTTCGTTATATTTGGCTAACATGCCATGCTATTTGGGTGACTTTCCTGATATTTGGCTGACATCTGTTTATGGTTGACCTACATCTATGTTTGTTTTTTGAGTAATTGATCTAGTCAGATCTCATGGTATTTGACTCACATCTCATGATTTTGCATACCGAGCATTAGCGATGGTTACTTATGAATGTCTTAATAACGTTAGCATGCATTCCAAAAAGTAATACATAACTAGCAGATGTTATGTTTAAAGATAGCACATCAGATTTTGCTGATTTTAGCGAAAATTTCTAAATGGCGTTAAACTCCAATCAAACAAACAAAAACATTTGCAAAACATCAGTATGATGAGTTACCCCACGAAATGTTCTCATGTTTCAAAATATCGTATATGATCACAATGAAGACTTGGTATCAAATCTGAGTTTTGACGAGCTCTGATTGATTGATTGCATGGATGGGTGGATGGATGGGTGGGTGGATGGATGGATGATGGATGGATGGATTGGTTGCCTGGCTGGGTGGTTGTAAAATTACTTGAACTCGGCCCTTGTAATATTCATTATTTCTGGTTTACAGCAGTTGGACTATCAGTTCTTGTTTTGGCGATATTATCTGTTGAGGGCAAGGTGTTTGAAGGGAGGCGTAGGCAGATGACGTCTACGTGGGGGGTTTACAAACCTCTGATCACCGTGTGAAGAGATCGACCAGAGATAAGGCAGATTATATATAATACACCTACAATACTTACCTGCTCGGGTTTTCGCGGGAAAACACCTGCTTGTAGAGAATTGTAATTTCCACTAACCTGTAACATTTATCTCCTCTTCAGGCCGCTTAATATTCCCTACGGTTTTTTGTTTTAAGATTGTTTTCAATATTTTTTCCGTTAAGAGCGCACACATCGTGTTGTCGAAAACCCGTTAACACTCTTTATAGTACATGCTTATTAAAATTATTCTGATAAATGTAGTAGCTCATTCTCACCTTGATCTGATATATTTAATGAACAATTTACCAGATATAAGTAAGTAATTTTTTCTCGATTTTGAGGAAGTTTTGAAATAATCAGAAGCACCCTATCGTGTGAGTGGAGCATTTATTAGAGTATATATATTAACAGTAGTTTTAACGCAATAGATAGACTGTAGTTGTAAATGTATTTGCAGATGTAGCTGTTAACAACGTTGTAGATACCGCAGAATGGACAGTTTTAGACACAGTTATACAAATTATATACTATTTACAACAGTTTTCCTCTTCAGAGAATATTTTACAATCCATATAAATTATTCATTTGCCGACATGAACCATAAAAGTTTTATCCTTATTATTATTATTAGACATATAGACAATGGAGATACCTTTAACCGTATTGTATACTAAATAAGAGACGATACAGGCATATGTATCGAAACGTTGTGTTCTATCACAAAACAAGAAGTGGTTATCCAGAAATTGTATAACTA
>JAVFBX010062236.1:0-17033 GCA_034783855.1 Mopalia kennerleyi | reverse complement strand
GTATGGCTGAGAACAGTGTGTCCTAGTCCACACCCTTTGTGGGACTGTATGGCTGTATTTTCATGCTGTCTATTACAACTTGAGGTTGATTTAGTTTCCTACTGCCCTGGCGGAGGGTTGGGAGGGAGCTTCCTGTTGACCTGGTACTTTCACAGTTAAGGGGCAACATGAAGCCGATCTGTTGTAAGATCTTTGCATTTCATCCTGTCATTGTCCTGGATATGGTTCTGTTCTTTTTCTTTGTTGCCAGTGGCATCTAGGGTGGTTTTCTTCGCCCATGTCAGTGAAATAACCTTAAGAGCTTGGACCCATTTATACTGTAATGTTGTGATTGCTTCTGCCATTGGTTGTGCTTTGACCCATTTATTCAGTAACGTTGTGATTGCTTCTGTCATTGGTTGTGCTTTGGCCCATTTATTCTGTAATGTTGTGATTGCTTCTGTCATTGGTTGTGCTTTGACCCATTTATTCTGTAATGTTGTGATTGCTTCTGTCATTGGTTGTGCTTGGACCCATTTATACTGTAATGTTGTGATTGCTTCTGCCATTGGTTGTGCTTTGACCCATTTATTCTGTAATGTTGTGATTGCTTCTGTCATTGGTTGTGCTTTGGCCCATTTTTGAGGCATGCATCTGTCTATATATGTAACTCTTCATATCCGGTCATATCAAGCCTATAAGTGTCTGCATAAGGTATAGTTTTGCATGCTTCCGTGCTGTTGCTTCTGTGACTTCTGTCCTTCCATAAACATTTTTATCTGAAGAAAAAAGATATGCAGCATTTAATTGGTAATGGAAACGGCTTATATATTTATTGTGTGGCACATAGGTGTACAGAAAAAAAAAATCTTATATTTGTATCCATTTGACTTTCACTTGGCAGTTTTGAATTTTGTTTCGACTAGAATTATCAAATTACTTTATTATTTTGTCCACAGCGAGATTTCAGCAGATTCTAAAGCCTGTCATTCCCCTTGAAGACGTCCTGACCCAGCTTACAGTTCCCGCTATTCGACCACCCCCTATACAGACCCTCCAGTTTCCGCTATTCGACCACCCCCTATATAGACCCTCCAGTTGTTCACCTTATTTTGTCAATACATACAATAAAAATATACATATACACAACACTGCTGGAATATAGTGTAATATAACAGAGTATTATGCCATGTAATTAGTGAATTCTTCCTGTTTATAGCTTTTATTTACTGTGTGATATAATTATCATACTAACACTGAAAATACATGTGTAAGTGATATAGAAGGATCTTTGTATAATACATGTGTTATGTTTATGTATAGACGTTATGGGATGTTGGCACCGATGTGCCCTGTCACATGTTTTCCCATGATGACACTCATTCTGGATTGATTATTTTATGAACGAAATCAAATGATATTGTTTTGATGATCGATTTTACATGTTTGTCAATCCCTAATTAGGCAAATGTTATTAATTAAACTGATTTATGTATTTATCCAGTATCATTATCTGATGACCTATATATCATTATGTGTTAAACTTTAATCTTTGTGCATGAAAACAGACTGCTGAACGAGACTTTGACAGAAATGGGCGAGAGCATGTGCGTAGCAATAGCGGGGCCTATAGTCCACAGTTGCCTAATTTAAGTGATGGTTACACCCAGCAGTCCAATACAGCGCAGGCTTATCAAAACTCCAGACAAGGACGAAGAGGTGAATTTCGATACTTTTAAATTTTTTTATTTATTAAAAACCCCTTTTTCAAATCTTAAAGCTCGATTTCCCTCCTCATTTTATAAGACTACCTTTTAACTGTGTTTTAAGCACAATATATATATTTTTTGTACTTTTATTTTTACCCTCTTTAGAAATATTTTATGAATTTTTAAGAACAATTTATGGCTTTTTTTTGATTTTCACTTATATATCACAAAGTTATGTCTCTGGTACAAATACACGTGTTCACAGATGTGTATTTTACTGTATAGTGACAGCCATTGTTGGAAGCCCTCGTTTTGTTGTACTATAATCCAAACACACATTACTTTTAGCTTTTTTAAGTGTGACCATAGTTAGATTTATGGATATATAAAGATGAAAAAGTGCAAGGCATGATCTATATACATATATGTGTAGAGTGAGCTCCCCTTTGCATAGCGGAATTATCCCCCTTTATAAACCAATATTCCCATTGTGTAAAGATCATACTCAGGAATAGAAAGACATTAAGCAGAGTTGATATCTAATACATATAAAACCACACAGTTAATGAAATAACCTGTGATTTTCTCTGTAACAATCTCCCCCAACAAAATGTTCTTTATAGATCATTAAGGGTTGTTAGTGATCGTTCTAGATAGTTATATAATGACAGTAAATATTGCATATTTATCTATTATTAGCCCATTATGATATTTTCCCAAGCCATTCTATAGTGATTTGTTTGTGTAGATTTAAAACAAAACTTGATATACATAATTCTGTAAATATAAGGTTACTGCATAATAATAATTTTTTATTTATCCTTTAAATTTGTAACTCTTTAATCATTATTTGTTAATGGTAATTGTAAGGTGGTGTGTTAGCTTCCCTATATGTCATTTCCCTCGCCTTTTTCAAACATTGATTCATGTTTGAATTTAAACTTTTAGGTTGATCTACTTAGTGCTTGTTGTAAAAAAGAAGTTTAAAATAAATTGAACCTTCCTATGCAAAATTTACACCAAAATCATAACATACTGCTTGTGCAATAACACACAAATCAAAGACCAAATATCAAATCCAACACACACACATCAACAAATACAAACAGTGTAATAAATAATCCATACGAGCATACAAAAACATACCTTCAACATATACACTGACTTAAAGTATAGTTTATCAAACTTCAGAATTATTGCTGACTTTAAATATGTATCAATACACATTTGATTTTAATTTTAAATTAGTCTAAAATTAAATTTTTATAGGGTTACTACAACTGAAGTATTGAGTTTTAATGTAGTTAAAAAATTAAGAAATCTGTGAATCGAGCAAAATTTGTTTTAACAATCTGCCTTTTAGTGTGTGTTTTTTTTTTTTTTATTTGTTTTTTTTTACTGTGTAACAGATTCTCTTTCCATAATATATTTCCAAGAAGTCAAAAATTTGTACAGAATTAATTTCTGCCAATTCCCATTGTTCCATGCAGGTGTTATCATTAGTAGCAATATTCGGCCACAGAAGTTCCTATAATGAGCAAGAATAAAATCTGGCAATCTTTTGATTTATTTTATCTATGTTTGTTTCATTTTTCTACATCACAACTCCCAATATTTTCCCCCATCTTCTGCACCAATGTTGTACACATGATTACTTTTCCCTTCCCAGTCAAGCCAATTTCAATTGATAACCAAACAGAATATTTGTTGCCATAAATGGCACAGTTTAACGACCACATACCTACAGCCAACCCCCTCTTGCACTCTCCCTCCACCCCGCGTGTTCCAACTTTCACCTTGTCTAAGTAACCTGCTCAGAAGTTCATCACATTTCGGTTAAATTGTTGTAGGCTACTTTAAAATCCATAAAAACTGGCTTAATATTTTTCATACTTTTTAAAATACTGGAATAACTGTTTTTTCCTTTTCTTGGTAACATGGAAATACAGCAAAATGTGATTTAAACATTTCACTTTGGTAGTGAACTCAAAAATTCTTGATCAGCTATGGTCATTTTGATGATTTAGACTTCACGTTGGCTTTGAGAACTAAATTCCTGTACACAAATTGACCGGATAGATCTTCATATAATAATATACTCTAGCCTCTTCTATTTTAAATTCAAACTTTTGCTTTCCAATTTCCACCAATTATTTTAATAAGAATCATACCTCTTCATCTAAACTAATGTTAACCTGACTAATAAAAATAAAAACAAAATTCTCCCCTCTCAAAATATTTAGCATTTATAGAACTCTGGGTGAATGGATTAGAATAATTGAGAATTTTCTCTTTTATTTTATCAATTGACAAATAGTTAAAAATTATTTTATTCACTTTTCATTTTCTTTCTTCTTTGACCTGGAGTTCGGTCACGGACTGACCTTTTGGTTTTATTTGATTTCTCTCATTTCATCATATGTAAATGTGACTTCAATCCTACCAGTCGTCATATAAGTGAAATACCATTGAGTACGACGTTAAACCCCAATCAAACGAATCAATCCTACCATTGCCTCGATAACCTGCCTGAAACCTATGGAAAGCAGAAATTATTTCTTCGTTTTGCAAATATTGTATAGGAGAAATCATGAACCATGAGTTTTTTAATTGTTATTATTTTTTATATCTTTTTTTTTCCGCCTGAGCCAGACTAAAGCATGACTATCACTTTCTATATTCACTATTTGTATATACTATTACAACCTTTTTGATCAATTTCAGTAAAAAAAATTTAACTCTGTTAATTTTTTGATGAATTTATCATTAATACATGTAACAGAATCATGTACCACTTCCAAATATAAATTTATTGAATAAAAGCATTTTTATTTCAAATCAATTTTTTGTTGCATGAATTTTTTGCCCATATCAATTTTCCTATTAACCAGTGATTATGAGCACTCATAGTACATGTACATGTAGCATGATATTGTATACGGCATGATACTTGCATGGAATCGGGTACATTGGCATGACATTAATTTATTTGTTACCAAGTTTGACATTTCGAACAGTTAAAGCTTTATGAAAACTGTTTATCATGGTGTTGGCATGATATAAATGTACCGGTACTTGTTTTTTTTTAATTTGGAATTTTATCATGTTGAAGCTTTATGAAAACAGTTTATTCTTGCATGAAATGTAATGAAATATAAAGCTGAACTATCAGTGAATGGTAGCTGGAGTGTTTGGTATCTTTAAGGACTCTACCGCTAGTCAGGGGTCAAATTTGGACTTTTTCTTTCCTTTCTGACATCTTCTTTTCATAATCTTGATAATGCAAATAATTTGACAGAAAAATAAGTATTCTAGAATGTTTCTTTTTAGATTTAATTAGTTAAATGCGTCCCTCAAAAGTTATGTGTATAAGCAGGTAGAAGGGATTAAGGCAATTATCTCACCTGAACTGACTACTACTGTCTACTACTACAAGCCAATTAGTAAAAGGGCCAACAGATCAACTGCATGACCATCTGTGTTAGAATACACATTTATACAATCTACTAGCCCTAGTAGGACTCCTACTGATAGCCAGTAATAAAGGTGTGAACGAAATCAATTATGTTGACGTCACTAAAATTGCAGTAGCTGTGTTGTAGTGGTTAGCGAGTGTGCTTTCTAGCGCCTACTTCAATGTACCGTTCACAGGATCAAGTCCGTCTGTCGACCCTCAGGTTTATGAGTAGGTCACAAGATGTGGCTTTTGTGGGTTTTACAAGGTTTCCTCTCGGTTTTCCACCATAATAGAACAAGGAACAGTGTGAAGTGGATAATCTGTCATATTAGTGAAATACCCTTGAGTACAACGTTAAACCCCAATCAAACAAACAAACAAAATTGCAGTGTTAAAACTGCCATTTAAACACATTTTCTTAACATTATGTATGCAAACAATGAATAAACTTGATTAAACTCTATTTGCCCTTCTCTTTCAATTAGGAAAACACATTGTTTATTAAAAATAATGGGAGTAATCTGAAACCTATTCCGAGTTCAATCATTTCTACCATTTAGGCTATTTTCTCCACTTTCACTTTCCTTGAATTTCAACGCCTAAGTAGTTTTGAAGATATTAAGCAAGTCATATTTTTTTAATGGCATTTTTTTTATTTTTTAAATACATTTTTGTCAATTGTGCAAATACTAACTTGAATTTAGAAAAACCCTATGACTGTTTTTTAGTTTAAATACTTCCGCGAATTTATGCCGCTATAAGATACAATTAATCATAATAAAACATTATATTAAGAAACTTTAGAAGTCCTCTTTCTAAATATATGTGTTGTTAATCTACTCTTTCTTTGGAAATAAACGCAAAAGTGGTGAGAAGATAAGGGTAGCATTTTTTACATCAGACTAGCGGTAGAGTCTTTAATAGTGCTTGAACAGCTAAGAGGCAATACAGCAAATATATTGTTGTGTTTTGTCATGGCAATTTAGCACAATTTGTCGATGTTATGAGCTATTTGATTGTGTTGTATCATTCCATGGTTTACTGTTAGTGACAATAATGGTATGATCTTGTTGATTGGTGGACTAGCATGCTGCTATATAAGTGAAGTAACCTTAAGTATGTTATAACATCCTAATCAAACAAACAAAACTATTAATGAAAACGAAATACCGGGTAATTAGATTTGATGCCTGATAGAAGTTTGTCCTACCAAGCAGAGCCTGGAGACACAGCTACATCAAAGAGATAGTTACCAATCCAAATAAGCAAGGGGATTATGATTAGCAGAAGTGGGTTTGAGGCAGAACTTTTCTTCGACAAAAACCATTTAATCTGGTTGTAGATAACGTAACACCATGTTGAGTGTCTATCACAAATCTGCTATTAGGGATATAATCCTGTGTTCCCGACCAATAGTCTATCTAGCAACTGCCCCCCTTCCCTCCACCCAGATCCTGTGTACTATGGATGGCTTAAAATAGGCTCATTTATCTGTTCGCCTTCAACTTTTCCACAGATTTAAAACGGGAATTTTTTCCAATATTAATGACCATATTTCTCTAAAACCAGCAACTGGTCACTAACAAGTGTATTTTTGTTTTGCTGCTATGTACTGTAACACAAGTACCATATATCATGAATGTATATTGTCAGCATCAGATAAATATTAAACCTGCGCCAGAACAGTCAAGACTACTGCTGATTTCATGCCAGGGCTATAATGACCAAGCGCTATTGCCTCATCCACCATCCCTCCTGTCTATCGAAGCAGAAGTCCATTAACTAGAAGTGTGAAACCGCATATTCAGTAGTGTAGGCGGCATTGTTTCCATCGCCCATGTTATAAGAGATAGGATGATGTCTACTGTATGATGTGGGCAGAAGTTATTAAAATTCCCTACCTCACGCAGATTACATTTGAAATCGGTGAGCGTCGTTACAGGTCGGTAATTTTCGATTACCAGTTCGGCCCATTGTGCCACTCTTGAATTATGGGAAAATCGTATGGGGTTTATGAAAATCGGGGTTTGGATATAGACGGTGATATGGACTTCTCATGAGTCTATTCCTCTTATCTACTTTCTATCAATTCAATTATTTCGCACAGATTACTTCTTTATGTGCAATGGACTCCCACGCCTGCATAATTTTCACCTTTTTTATTGCGTCTGTTAAATCCATAATAGTCGCCAACTTGTTTGTTTTGAACACTGATGTATATAGGTCAGTGGTTTTGTCCCAGATACAACCATGCAATGACGTAGAACAAAAACGTAACTGCTCCCATTTTGCTTTCATTGAGAGGTCAAACCAGGTCAAATTGAATGGATTGCAGCGAAAGTGCAGTTCAATGCTAAATTATCTTCCCTGACCGTTCGCCAGTTTGCCGTGGTGTGAAGCTGAATGTGAATGTTTTAGAAACAATGCCGTCTGCACAACTGAATAGGCTGTTTCACACTTCTAGTTAATGGACTTCTGATGGAAGCTATTAATGAACAAGATTGAGTAGTTCATGAATGATGATTAATTGATTTATTGCTTGATGTTTTATGCCGTGCTTAAGGGTATTTCGCTTATATAAGATTTGTGTATTCCAACAATAATATACACTAACACAACCATAAAATATGAAAGTTAATCTTCCTCCAGTGCTAGAAAAGGACAGCATTGCTACTCGTCTAACAACCAGCTCTTAAGCAGATGGCCACAAGTTCTGAAGATAGACCAGTAGTAAACTGGTCAACCAAATTAATGCTCAATAACAGATCACTGGGAAAATGGGCAAAACAGAAATCCCACACACTCCTGCTTGTTGCTGGCTGCTGCCCCAGACACCACTACACGACTCAAACTTACGACCACATGAATTAAACATAGGATCACATACATTGACATCATATATGTGAACTATATAATAAATAAACACAAATTAATTAAAAGAACAGGCTTTCTGGATTTTCAATTAAAAAAGGAATCTGAGATGTCGTTTTAACCAATTTGGAATTTAATCTGATAGGTGTAGACAATTAAGTATAGCTAGAAGCATTTTTAGACCTTAGTCTACACTTAAATATTTGGCAATTGGATTGTTGCAATGAACCCCACTGTTTGAAGGCTGAGTTGACAGGGTGTAGGATTAATCCAGGTCAAGTCGGATGTAATTAACACTTATTTTCTTCATGCTTTGTTTGGAGAATGGAAGGTATACATGTAAACTGTGTCGATCAAATATTCCTGCACTCTGGCTAAGGGTAATTTGATTGGAGACTAGCAATGCTGTTTCACTTCGCACTGGAGGAAGATTTACTTTTAAACAGTATCAAAATACTTGACATTTTATGGTTGTGCTATAAAATATCAGTGCTAGAGTCAGTTATTGTGGGAATACACTGCTGTTGTGTACATGAACTGCGTAAAACACAAATCAATTCCTGTAGTTGATTGGTTGTATTGAAGGTGCTCTGTTTTGTGTTGCTGGTTTTCTCTTTGTTGCCAGTGGCCTGAGAGATGGTTTTCTCCCCCCATTGGGCAGGCACATAGTCCTATCCGACAAACAACCTTAAGTACAATGTTACACCCCAATCCAACAAATACTCATTGCTGGTAACATGGAGTGTGCTCCCCTTTACCCATTGGGTCATTCATTATTTATGACCCTCAGGTTTCGAGTCACACGATGTTGCTCCGGTAATCACTGTGTGAAGTGGACAATCCTTGGTCATATAAGTCAAATACCTTTGAGTACTACGTTAAACCCCAATCAAACAAACAAAAATTTTTTTTATCACATATATATTTAGTCAACATTTTTAATACCCCTGCAAGATATTTGCGGGGGTATCTTAAAATAGATGCCGTCTGTCTATCCGTCCATCTCCACTCTACCTCCTATCATATTCCAAGCTCAATCTCCTAAAATAATCAATGTATTGAGTTCAAACTTGTTTCCTTTGACAGCTGACATATTATGATGCGCATTGGCATGGTGCTATTCATGTTACGTTCTTGAAAGTTTATCTGTTCGTCCCTCTGTCTGTCATTTGCCTTCACTCTTCCTGCTGTCATATTAACTTGTTTCATTTCACAGCTGACATTGGGGTTGTGCACTGTAACTATACTGTCATATAGGTTTTACTTTTTCTGTATGATGTCCGGGAAGCTTGTCCGGGTTGTATCTTGGTTACTATTTCACTTAGGCTTTTGAAACTTGCTTAATGCGTTCTTCCATGTACGCAGATGTGCAACATGGAAGAAAAAGTCACAAAATTATGCAAATTTCCCAAATAATTATGCAAATTGGCTCTATTTGTCTGGGAAGCTTGTCCGGACTGTATTTTGGTTATTATTTCACTTAGGCTTTTGAAATTTGCATAGTGCATTCTTCTATGTACGCAGATGTGCAACATAGAAAAAAATCGCAGAATTATGCAAATTTCCCCATAAATTATGCAAATTGGCTCCCTTTGTCTGGGAAGCTTGTCCAGTCTGTATCTTGGTTACTATTTCACTTAGGCTTTTGAAATTTGCATAGCGCATTCTTCTATGTACACAGATGTGCAACATATTAAAAAAATTATGTAAATTTTCCCATAAATTGTGCAAATTGACTCCGTTTGTTCGGGAAGCTTGTCTGGGTTGTATCTTGGTTACTTTTTCACTTAGATTGAAACTGGCATGCATATTGCATTCTTCTGTATATGCAGATGTTTATGTAGAAAAAAGTCATGGGATTATGCAAATACATTACCTGTAGTTGTGCCTTTTGCTATAACGGATTCATTGTTTTAAAACTCTGTCCGTCTGTCTGTCCGTTCGTTGGGATGGCTCAAATCCGTTTCCTGAGCAGAACTCGAAAACAATAGGGCCAATCTTTATGAAACTTGGTAGGCACATTAACCATTAACTTAAGTTGTGCCTTTTGCTATACATATTCATTATTTTAGAAATCCGTCAGTCTGTCTGTCCGTTCGTCCTGATGGCTCCAGTCTGTTTCCGGAGCAGAACTTGAAAACTATATAGCCAATCTTTATGAAACTTAGCCATTTACTGTAGTTGTGCTTTTGCTATAACAGATTCATCATTTTAAAAATCTGTCTGTCCGTCTGGCCTGTCCAGATGGCTCTAATCCGTTTCCGGAGCAGAACTAGAAAACTATAAAGCCTTTCTTAGTGAAACTTGGTAGGCACATTAACCATTACCTGTACATGTAGTTGTGCCTTTTGCTATTACAGATCCATCATTTTTAAAAATCTGTCCACCTATCCATTTCTGGAGCAGAACTCGAAAACTAAAAAGCCAATCTTTATGAAATTTGGTACGCACATTAACCATTAACTGCAGTTGTGCCTTTTGCAATTACGGATTCATCACTTTAAAAATCCATCCGTCTGTCTGTCCATTCGTCCAGATGGCTTCAATACGCTTCTGGAGCAGAACTTGAAAACTATAAAGCCATCTTTATGAAACTTAGTATGCACATTAACTGTAGTTGTGCCTTTTGCTATTACCGATTCATCATTTTTAAAATCAGTCTGTCCTGACCGGATGGCTCCAATCCGTTTCCGAAGCAGGACTCGAAAACCATCTCTAGCCAAGAGTTTTATTCTGAGCTACTCTGCATTACAACCCTCGGCCACTTAATCACACATAAATAGATTAACAGCTATGCCCCCTGGTGGATAAAATGAGCAAGTTTGGGGTTGAAGCGCTGATAACATAATTATGTTATACTCTAGTTTTGACAATTTGTTTAACTTGGTAAAGCACTATTTGTGTATATATGGAGAGTTGGTGTCTCTAGGAGTGGATACCTATGCAATAATCTCATTGAGTTGGTTGAATACCACGAACATATCCCTTTTTCGACAACTCTTCCAATTTCATTATTGACTATTGCTGTCATTTTTACTCGAAGAGTCCTCTTGTATCACACCATCTGATTGGTTGCGTAGAAGTTCCTATGCATCCAATCAATCGCTTGGAAGCGGAGTATGATTATATGCAAACTATCCGCCAAGGGTTGTAATGCAAAGTAGCTCAAACTAAAACTCATGGCTATAGAGAAGATGAGGGGCAACATGAAGTACATCTATTCATAATGTCTTTGTATTACGTCCTGTCCCTTCTGTGTTTGTTGATGACGATTTCCTTCACCCAGTGCCCTGGCACGCCGTCATATGACTGAAATAAACTAAAAGTAAAATAAAAAACCACCTTCACTATGCTGGTGGGAAACTGCCATGATGAGTGACATAACCTTCAATATGGTCACTATAAACCATTTCAGTTTATAAACTTCTACCATGAATAACCCCCAAATTCCTCCATAAAATCACTATTTTAGAAGCTTTTTAAAAGACTTGTAAATTGTGTCTGAGGAGCAGAAGATGAATTTTTCAATTGGAAAGCATCAAAATTTGTCAGAAACCTTAAATACATGCTGTGATATTGTCACAACAACCAACAAGTTAGGATTTGTCATGGACGGAATTGAAGGTGATTTAGAGTATTATATGAGCTGGTGGCTGGGAGGGAGTGGAATGTGGTCACAGTGAAATAACCTTAAGTACAAACAAACAAAGCACTTATGACACAAAACATCATATGAATTAATAGCCACAATTGGATACTTTTGTCAATTGTAAGTATACAAAAAGTTTTGCTAGAAGTTTTTAATGGATAAGTGTCATTGTTTTATATTCTTTGAATTGTTGGGTTTTTAAAAAAAATATATATAAATATATATTTTTTATTTAGTTTAGTTTAAGTGCTATTGAATGAAATTAGTATGAAAATGTAAAATGAATAAAACTTTTATCATAAAGTAGATTTTTTTGTTTTACATTTGATTTTCTTTTCATCTGTATTTTTGCTTGGGTTTTTTTCTTCACATATTCTAAAATTGCATAAAAATTGCATGTGCATCAATCATTTTGATTAGCTCTATTTAACTGAACCAAAGTTACAACTCTCATAAATCATTTTGATTAACTCTATTTAACTGAACCAAAGTTACAACTCTCATAAATCTCCAGTTACAGTGGGCCCGCGGCCGTGGCTTAGTGGTTAGCGAGTGTGCTTGCAGAAGCCAACTTCGATGTATCGTTCACAGGATCGAGTCTGTCTGTCGGACCTCGGGTATATGAGTTAGTCACACGCTGTGGCTCCGGCAATCACGGGGGTGGTTTTTACGAGGTTTCTTCCCGGTTTTCCACCGTAATTAGGCCAGGAACATTGTTAAGTTGACAATCCGTCGTCATATAAGTGAAATACCACTTGAGTAGGACGTTAAACCCCAATCAAACAAACAAAACCTCGTTAGAGTTTACCCTCAGAAACACTATAGCAGAAGTGACTATAATTGTTTACATGGATTCACAACAAATCGATTTCAATAAACTGTCATGTAAATTATTTTCGCAGAATTATATGAAGTTTTTTATTTATTTTATAAAAATCCATCTGCACAAAGTTTAAATTCTGCTTTAGTGTTGCTTTTTTGACAATCTTCTTTTCTATCTCTTTCAGTTAAACCACAGCTAATCTGGATTCCCTTGTTGACCAACGTTCTTTTACACAACTTTATAACTAACATTTTCCAATAAAGCATTTTAACACAGCTAGCGCAACATGTACATTCATTTAGTATAACTTGGACAATGTTCAGCTGTATTAAAAAACGAAATGAATGCTCACATTTTTCATGATTAGCTTGTTTTGCATAAACCTAGATCTGTGATATACCCATGTTGTTATTCTGTTTAATCACTTTATACAACAACTTTTTTTCCGCTGTGTTCAGTCATAATTATATATCTTTATCATAAATTTATCCAAGATATCTACATGCATATTCAAGAAAATGAGTTAATATTTAGCCCTCTCTAGATCTCTACATACTTGGTGCTCTTTGATATACATGTACCCTGTATTTTGTTTTGCTTTTTTTGTTTTTTTCCTCGAGTCCTATATAATGTAATTTGTTTGTGGGGAAGGGGATCGTTGGGGGTGAGGGATTTGATGCAATGTCTCACCATTTAATCTTTTGAATTTTATTTTTCTTTGTAGTCACATTATGCAACATTCTTTTGTGTTAATTTTCAGAAATGTCTTACCGTCTAGTCATTTGTGTTTTTCATATTTTTTTTTCTCACCTTTTCTTAAACAACTTTAAGGAATATATAATGAAATCCCAAAAATAAATCAAACATCATTTTTAGTTTTTGTTTGGGCACAGTTGTCATATTTGGTTTGTAATAAATAAAACTGGTTTGAAGTAGAGACAAACTCTTGTTCATTTCTTTATTTTGTGGATAGAAATAGGTATTGATTAGTCTTAAAGAAATAGACTATTTTTTACACTGATTATCTCCTTTAACAAGTCCTAAATGCGCCTATGGTTTAGTGGTGCGCCTATGGTTTAGTGGTGCGCCTATGGTTTAGTGGTGCGCCTATGGTTTAGTGGTTAGGATGGATACCAATTCTTCTCTGATGGGCTGTTCAAGAGTTCGAATACATCTGTGCGAGTGCACTTTCTTAAACCTACTTCGATGTACCATTAATGGGATTAAGTCCGTCTGTCGACCCTCAGGTATAGGAATCACAAGATGTGGCTCCGGCAAACGCGGCGGTGGTTTTTACGAGGTTTCCTCTCGGTTTTTCACCAAAATAGGGTAAGGAACAGTGTGAAGTGGACAATCTGTTGTCATATAAGTGAAACACCCTTGAGTACGACGTTAAACCCCAATCAAACAAACAAATCGATTTACCATTAACAGGATCGAGTCCATCTGTCGACACTCCTGTATATGAGCTAGTCAAATGATGTGTGTGAGTGTGGGGGCGGTACATGGTTTCCTCTCCGTTTTCCTCCGTATTAAGGCAAGGAGCATTGTAAAGTGGACAAACCATTGAGATACCCTCGAGTACGATGTTAAACCCTAATCAAACAAACAAGCAAAATCTGAATTGAAACATCTTAATATATGAATGACTTTTACAAGTAAATTAGGGCACCTGTTAGCAATGCCATGATACAAATGGATAAAGACTTACATTGTAACTATATTGGCTGGGTGCTTAGATGTAGCTTCTTGTTGCACTGGAGCTCTGAGAGCTATGAAGTGGACACAACAAGCCAATTAGATCCGAATAACATGATACCTTCCCACTGACTGACATGTAAAGATGCAACAAGAAAAATTAAGGAGGGTAGATGATAAATAGAACTACCAGCCAATCAGTTGTACATGTTGTGTCATGGTCTTGTGAATGTCCTGTCTTCTCATACACTGTTTGTTGCTAAGGATGTGGACAGCAGATCCTTACCCAATGAGGTGGCCAGTCATCTTGTAAGCCAAACCTTAAGCGAGACTAACGTCTAATCAGTATCCAGTCAGAATATTGGACGCCATATTTCAGCCTTTTTCCGCTGATAATTTTCAAGTTTTATTAAGAAGTAGCCATCTCAGACCTGTCTATGTAGCCCGAGAAACAGTTTATCCAATATAATAGTATTTAAAAAATAATTATAATAAAAAATTCTCTAAGGGGGGGCACTTTCACAAAATGTCATATGACAAAAAAATATTGGTCAAGTTATAGTTATACTATAGGCATTCAAATTTTGTACAAGATTTTATTGTCGTACCTCATTTGGGAAAGTGGTTCCCCATTGGCCTGTCTTACGAATCCTGCATAGCCTACGTTGGATGAATTACCATGACATCACTCCAGTACTAAAAGAATTGTGTTGTCTTGGTAATTATGTACAACGTAAGCTGTGCACGCTTCATAAGACTGGCTCCAGGACTGTAGATTGATTTTGTTTGATTGGGGTATTATTTTATGGCTATTTCACACATAATACAGCACTCCAGCGTTGATGCCACTAGGGACGAACAAAGACAAGACAGAACAAATACAGGACAATCACAGGATGCAATATGAACATATCACAGATCAGCTCCATGATGCCCCTTAACACTGAGTGGAACCGGAAGCTCCTGTCTAACTATCTGTGCTCTAGATTGGAGCTAGTGGGAGTAGCATAGAAATAATGAATAGACATCTGTTTAACCTAAAACTTTCCACAACATGTCAAATCTGTTGAAGAATGACTCATCTTCAGATGTTGTGTAAACAATTTTCATCACATACCTAGAACTGCATGGTAAACCTAACAGTCAAGCAAATTTGTCTCGCTTCATTTATTCAAAATATATTACTTCTGAAATTTCATTAATCAAACTTATATAACATGCAGATAAAGTTAGATAGATATGCTTTTTACACGTTTAATAAATTCATCTCAACATCTAACTTACAGCTAATTAATTGTACTGGGGGTAGTGGCTTAGGGAGCGTCTCTACCAAACCCTCGTGATTCACCCCAAATCACGAAGTAAACTTCACGACACTACAAAATTTTGGTGTAATGAATCCCCGTCTCCAACTCACTCGTAATCATGAAGGAAAGTAAAAAATCGTGATCTGTAATTTGCTATTTGCAGATCTTGGTGAAGTTTATTCACGTCTGCCATTGTCCACAAAACTCACTGATGCTAAGGCCAAAAGTAGTGCCGCTCAAAGTAACCCCCATGCAGTGTTCAGCTAGCCGCCTTGTAGGCGGTCACTGCTCAATGGCTATGACGGGGGACAGATGAGTTGTAAATGGCAAACATACCATTACAGGGGTTAAAAAAACATTTCGAAAGTGTATTCTTTTATTTGATAGTCATAACAAATTAGCTTAGTTGCAATAATCACAAGTCACTTGCTGTGCAGCTCTCATGATATTAAATAAACTTGTTCAACGTGTTCAATCACAGTGATGCGGTATTATTATTATGACGCTGTTTGAAAGCATTGAAGTTTTAGTGTCTGCTCACAGTTACATGTACTTCTGTTAAGTTTAGATAATGTGCTGCTTTTCATTTGATTAGCAATGTTTAACTTTGTTTGTAAAGATAAGTAATCAAAATTTACAGTTTCACCATCATGCACTGCTATTAAATAAACATAAATTACTACTCTTAAAGAGGATGGGACCAGTAGCTGATTGCTGTTTCTGTTCAGTGAAAATGTCCGACATCACTTCTTTGGCTTTTTTTTATTGTAAACCGTAAACTTACCATCAATTAACAAAATAAAAGTTGGCTGTTTTTTTGTGGTAGCCACCCTCTGGCGAGACTGGGAACGATTTTATCAAATGCTTTCTCCTGAAATAATGCAGGTCAATGTTTTATTGTAGGTATCTGATGAGAAGCCTCATCTGCTGGGTCAGGATGGGCATGATATCTGTCACGGGGGAATGTTCAGGTCATTTCAGAAAGAACATGGCAAAGTTTACAGCACATCAGAAGGTAAACTCGCTTATCGTTGTATTGTGTTCATTGCTGGAGATTTGCTCAAAGTTTTGATGGGTAGATGGGGCCGGTTACTAAATCCAATCTGATGTATGATGACTTCACACCACACTGAAGATCCACAAAAAGTTATTTAATTTGGTGTTAGCCATTACCCCTCTTTCGGGACAACTTGCCCTGGTCGCCTTTTATTTAAATTGTCAATTTAACGCTTTAATGATCCATGAAAACTCCAGTCAATATAGCTATGCAAATCAAGAGATAACAAATATAATTGAGCTATTAAAATAAGTGTTTTAAAAAAAGTTGGCCAGTTAAACTTTCTTCTAGCATTGTATTACTTGTCTTTAAATTCAGTGAAAGAAAGAGAAAAACAGCACCTACATGTAGTTAATTTGGTCTTGTTTGCAACATTGTCCACTGTATTTATTAAAGAAAGGGTTAGAAATGGAAAAATCCCTCGTCCTATAAGTGAAATATCCTTGAGTATGATGTTGAACCCCAATCAAACAATCAAGCTTT
>JAVFBX010062126.1:0-15882 GCA_034783855.1 Mopalia kennerleyi | reverse complement strand
CAGATCTGTCCAAGGCAGCAGGAAGTGATGCAGTTGTTATGAATATAATGTTGCTTGTAGAGTGTTGCCCTTATAATACACTTCTACAGTATTTGTCGGTAATAAGACCAATTTCCATCATCATTTATGTCCGTTTGATGTATCTCGGAAATATCCTCCAAAAGTTCGCATGTGAATGATGTTGCGTTTGAAAATATATTGAGAGAATTACAATTTATTGCCCTGGTGCAGACGAAGAAACATTTCTGCTTTTCATCTTCCACGGTCACTTTCAAGGTCATCGCTGAAATTTTCCGCCCAGAAATGCGGGTGTAAGATGGGCAACTTTTTGGTGGTACTTTCATTCCCCAAACCTGAACTTCGCAAAGTGTGAGTTGTCCTTCCACTGCATGAACTTGGATTTCGACAAACCTGGCGTATACGAGAGCTCCGCAGTCGAAATTAAAGATTTCCCCATTACGGGCAGTTCCTGGAAAATAGTATGTGCACAAGCTAGGGTTTGTGAGTGTTTCATGGTTTTCTGAGACATAACTTGAAAAGTTTACTGTAAAGTTATGAAGTCTTTCCCCACAGCAATCAGCCCTATTATAAATGGTTACTGCCTTCACTACGAACGTCTCCCCGAGGTCCGTCCTCCACCAAGGGTCTTTAACAACGAGAGTATGAGAGCAAGATTCGCCATCGTAAATAGCATTTGTGTTCCCATCAACCGCTCTCCAGGCTCCGCTATACTCAACCTTAGCCAGACAAATCGTGTTCAATCCCATATTCACAATGTCGTAACCGTTCATCCCGACGACAAATCCTGCAAACAATTGTTATTATCTAGTCAGTTCCATGGTCAATACACGGTTAAGCTTGTTTGATTGGGGTTTAACGCCCTTCTTAAGGTTAGTTCCCTCGCATGACGGCGTGCCGGGAACACTATCAACAAACAAAAGTAGCACGGGACAAACATATCGCTTTCCTGTTCCTCTTTAGCTCTAAAAGCACCCGGGCAACAGGAAGCTCATTCCAACCACCCGCAGGACTCCCTTAGAAATACACGTTATTCTTTATACAACTAAAAGCGTATAGTTGTATTTGTCAACTGTCTGAGTTGGAGTAAAGGGGAAACAAGCTAAAACAATCACTTTATCCACTGCTTTAATCGTGGAAATAGTTCAATCTCACGGTTATCCAACCAGAAATTAAACCAGACTGGTCCAATTTAAATAGGAATGTAGTTTAGTGTAAGATCAATGTGTTTTACACACTGTGAAAATCTTGTATGGTTTGTACCGTGCACACGTCATCTGACATGTAATACTGTTATTATTATGTATCATTATGTTGCCATGGAAACCTGGAAATTGATTGGCATGGCCCTGTTATAAATAGGCTGAGAATGTGGCTAGGTATAACAACAATGTGTTTTCAATAACTTGAAATTCTTTTGGGATTGTTTTTGTTTTGAATACGCCCTCTTTACGGACGGATAGACAAACAGATTGACGGAAAATTTGATTGGAATGACCCCAATAAAACAAGAATGTAGTTTAGTTCAACATTTAAAACCCGGCGTTAAGCGGTATGGTTTTTACTAAATTCTCGCCGTCTATTTTTTTTTTATTATAATGTATATTCCCATGGAAAGCAGAACTTTTATTGAAATGAAATCATTTTAAATGGGAATGTAGTTTGGTGTATGGACAATGTGATTCCAACATTTAAAAACAAATTGATGTGTTTCTTTTTAACTTGTCCACGCCCTCTTCACGGATAAACGGACGGATGTCATGACAACATAATATGCCCATTGGATAAAAACTAACAAAAAATGGTATTCCATTTAGTTTTGAAATACATGCCATACATACCTGTAAAGAATGTACCCAGGAATATAGCTGATCGTTCCATTTAAATTCTGTCACAATACATGTATACATATAAAATTGTTGATGTATTGTAAAAACACCATGAAATAATAGTCTTTAGCAATGATGTATACTGATCGTTGTCTTCTCACGATTCTTTTCTTGTCTTTCTTTCTCTCGTACGTATCTTGGAATAATTGTACATCAGCTGTTCGTGTAAATCAGCCCAACAAACTATTTTGCACCGATTTTACTTGAATCTGTTGCAGTCTTAGTTTTCATTAGAGAAGGTGCATATACTATATATACTGGGTCTTTAAATCAAAACTGTGTTTGTGTCCTGTCGTTTATATCTAACTAAACAGTGTCTCTTGTCTTCTGACAGTTGTCCGACAACCATGGTTACGGTTGATAACTACTTCCTATTTACGTGAACTGTGGAAGGAATGGTCACAGTGGAAACAATGAGGACGTTGTCCCACACAAATTAATGATGTATGGTCGTTTAATCGCTCTAATTACATTACTATTGAAAACGTGGAGGAAGCTATACATTTTAATGGACAGAAAGAGTAATCAACGTTTGTGACAACAGTACAGATGGATTATAGTAAGATAATTACTCTATTTCAGAGCTGGGCATAGTCTCCAAAGACTAATGCAATATAAAAAAAATGGGTAGACCTTACATTTGCTGAAGTGTGTTGACTTTTCCGCCGGCCCTTGATATGTCACTCAAACTATAATACGTTTCAATTTGACAAAGTCTGCGACATAAAGAGCCGACGAGGCTCCTAGTAACATTGCGAATATAACAAATGTATATATATTGGCTCGATACTTTTAACAGAAAATGGGCAAACTCTGATGACACGGCAAATCTTTTTTAACTATACTGCATTGTCCAACTTAGGATATTGTGTCTTTCATTTCATACAAAAAACAATTAAGCCGACATGACATCTGTACCGATGCCCAAAGCCAAACACTATGGAAAGAAAATATCCACAAACTTAGCAGCAGTGTATTTAATATCGAAAACTTTAAAGGGGAAAGAAAACAAAGCGAGTAAATGTAGATGGATTTTAAATTGTGGCCCTGGATCAATTAAGCCACATATTGCCTCAAAAAGACTAGTTGGTAATTTACTGATCAGGTGGAATTTTCAGGAGATGTATATCTCAGGGTTGTACAATCTTGGATAACAATACACATTATAATTACGAGCAGCGAGGACGAATTACTTACCCTTTGCTTCTAGCTTTCGTTTCCACGATTGGTTTTCCGATTTTCTCAACCAATTCCTTTGCGATATATTCGTTGTAGTATTATTTTCAAGTCGATGATAGGGCTATTTCAAGTATGGTAAGGGTAGTATTGTTATTGCCTTAGTGAAATTGAGATGTGAAATTGACACTTAACCTTAGTGTTTAATTAAGGTATCAGCTGGTGACTCTATGGATGGTAATCAATGGGTATATTACTTGGAAAGCTTGAATAAAGTAAGACATTGTATTTTATACGGTTTCATGTGTGTCGTGCAGTCCACAATAGGCCTGCGTAGCATCGTTTCTCAGATTAATGAGTCTTATAGAAAGCGAGGCTGAAAGTCGTAAAATGGTCAATAGACTGTTCATTTGCCATGAGGGTAGATCAAGACAATTATTACCATTTGGACTAAGAGACGATTCACACACAAAGCCGTCTTGTTTCGCATCTGATACCAGATAGTTAGCATCGCTAAATCTTTAGGGAACCACGTGACGTCACCGGAAGTCAATTAGTACGCTAATTTGTCCCACACCGCGGACAAAGTAAAACTCTCTGCAGGCTTATCGGACACATCCGATAGAGTCAATATAATTATGGCATTTTCTGACTTGGACTCTAACGATTTACTGTGTTGAATTCGCGCATTGGACCCTGTAGGGTATCTGAAACCTAGTTTACGTAGGCACCTATCAGCTACCATGTATAACTGGTGTTTTTTTATGTGTTACTTACACCTGAAACGCTTGTCTGATTTGAATCGAGATTTATCATTCAACATTGGGTATGGAACGCTCGCCTCTTTGTTTGCACACACTTCCATCAAACCCCTTCGTCCCTGTTTTTATTTTTGACTAGAGATTTGATCAAAACTCGTCCTTAAATATTTGTGAGTGAAATACATCTAAGCGTAATCATTATGAATCGATTTATTAATAAAAGACATAGAACAAGAATAAACGAAAAACTTTATATTAGTTTAAAAATCAAACAGTGATTTAGGTTGTGGACATTTATTTCCTATTTACATGTATTTGTAGATAAACTGTTGTGGCGTCTTTTTCTTTCGTCCTGTCGAATAATGTACGACAAACTTTAATCATCGATAGGTATTGCCACGTTTTGATAGCCACCGTAGTATGTAGCGTCCATCGTTCCTATTCGGTTCAAGAACCGAACTTTTAAACTATAACACGAAAAGGATTATGCATGAATGACAACGTATATTTATTGTAAAGAAGGTGTCATACAAAAACAAGCGTTTTCTTGTTAGTCAAACTGGCTTCTAAATGACTTTAAACGCTGGTTAAAACTATACGCCTTTGTTTTCATACCTTAACAGAGACACTATATGCAGCAACGCCTTTTGTGATAACGTGATTCACCACTTTCAAAACACATTTAGAAACACTTTGCTGTGTCGGATTTACCCATGTGCCTCTTTGTACAATGAAATTTCATTCCCAAGCACAACTATATGGCTTACATTAATGAAACGTGATGTAAAAGTGTATATATGTAATATTTGCTATAAAAGTATGGATATGGGAATATATGTGTGTATACTTATATGTGTATGTATATATTTTTATATTTGTATGTGATTGTGTGTAAGTATGCTTGTATGTATGAGTAGGCCTACGATAGCTTAACTTAAATAGATACATACGTGTGATGTATGTGTTCTGCTATAGTATCTACAAACGTTAGATGGGCGTGGTTGTTTGGCATGTGTATGTTTGAACCTTTGTTAACATAATTTCAAGAAAATAGTTTCATAAAATGTATTTATATGAGGTTGTCCAACTTAGTAAATGAGTTTGAAACTCCGTGCTTTGAGGAGGTTCACTTAAATTGGATACCGGGCATTAGACTCCGGGTCAAAGTATAGATTAGTCCACTAATAGTGTAGAATTAGTTTATTGGATTCAGTGAATCGTACTGGGACCTCCTAATTTGTTCACTACAAGGCGGTGTTCCTGTTTATTAACGCTCTGTGTGATACAAGGGCGTGTTCGCCTAATGATCAGTGTCTTCTCTATTTTGGATAAACAAATTGGGCCAATAAAGTAAACTTGATGACAATCGCAAATGTTTTGTTAAACAAAATATGAACAGTGAAGTCTCACTGTACGAATGATACAATTCGATCCTAATCACGTATAACCTCCGCCTAGTTTAACAGCTTCAACATAATTGTTTTATACAGACAAGGATAATATTTAACTAAAAGAAAATAATAACACATCATGTTTAAAATCCGCTGTCTACAGTGGTCGATATGCGAGGCATCGTCCAGCCTAAATGTATTAATGTAGTTTGTACATGAGCATTTGTCAAAGGTCAAGCAAACATGTTCGTGCCCAGTTAAACACATTTGTTTCTAGCTTACATTGCTGTAAAGTGTAAGCGGGCGCGCACTAGGTTTTTTCTCCCGTGTATCAGGTAAGTTAGAAAGTCATGTTTTCAGTTAAACGTCATGCTTATTGCGGTAATATGTGCTGATTTGTAAAACAACTGTTTACATTTAACACCATTTTAAATGTTCGTCAGGTTGTTTAGCTGTAAATCGAATATTTCTGTTGGGCTTATGTTATACAGAATTTCTCTAGTAAGCGTGGTATCAACAGCTGTGTTGTGGACTCAGATAAAAACATAACCACAGCTTCTAACAAATAATAAATCAACTTCGCAGCGTATTCACTGTCACCTGTAGAACGTGCCTGCGTTGCCCAATTTATGCTATTAGCTTAAGTCATATAGTATCGTGAAAGTATGTAGTATGGGAACAGTCGCACAATTTTAGTTGGGTTTACTGCTTAGACATTATTGTAGTTAACGGTATTTAGATTTAGAAGGCACTATATCATGATATGATATGTACAGGACATCCATATAATCTGGAATGAAGTTTTGTTTTGTTCTTTTACCAAGCTTGCGTTCGTTGCATGAGCTGAGAGATCGTTGTGTACTGTGCATAAACGTAGGCCCTCTGTTACTTGCCGCTTGCCTTTGGCTTTCATTGGAATGAATAATCGACAGTTTTACCCATACACGATCAATTGTTATGCCAGGGTCATTCGTTATAAAAGGCTTGATAAACGACCGTCAAGCTATATTGTGTTTCACTTGTTGCTACATGTTAGGCCTATTCCCCCCTAAAAGATGTTTGAGTATGAACCTAATTCGTGGCTAGCTGTGACGTTTGAGCCAATGTGGAATAATGACTTTGTCAGGGCATCTTGTTGTCGATCTTCGCACTTCATTTAACAAAGTAACTGATAACGTATATTTAATTTCGATTTGTTTCAATGCTTCAATAAAAACGTGTCTGTCCAATTAAAATGGCATTTCTTAAATTACGCGGTGTCAACACAGAGCCAGATACGTATAAGAATGGATAGTTGCAGCATATGAGAATGCACGATTTGGTCTTGCTAGCAGACTTGAAAAAACTCAACCGAAACATACATACTTAGACTAGCAGTTTCCTTATTTCGATTGCTTATTTCCCAGTGGAAAACAATGATTTTTGTTTTTCTGATCATTTCTGGAATCAAAGTTTAAGAAAATAGCAGTAATGATAAAAAAAACAAGCTGATCCGACATTCATATTATAACCTACGACCGCCGTTTGAACAGCTATTGTCTTTTCTGTGACAGCAATAACGATAGTCGGTACCCGAGCCTTACCATACACCTGTCGATGAGGACGAGCACACATACAAATATGTTATTATCCGTTAAAATGACACCTGTTGTACCACTGGATAAAACTCCACATAATAACATGGGGAATATATAAACGGCATACACGTACGCCTGAGAGGAATCCAGTATTGTAATCCAGTTGTCTGTCACGTCGATTCATCATCTATGACGTATCTGCCGTTTTTATTTCACAAGAACATTGGATTATTAAATAAATTGCCCAAATCATTCAAATCGATTGAGTTTGAACCTAGTTTCGACATCTCAGCTGTTGAAGTAATTTTAATTCGTTGCATGGAGCCTCCAATATAGATACGTGACCCGGTGGGTCATATGACAACAAAATTTACTTGTAAATATTGAAAGTAAATTAAAAATCAATTCAGATAAATGCGCACCTCCCCCCCCCCCCCTCCCGCATACAACGTTTCGTGTGACAGACAATATCACATTAAGCGTGGTGTCGTGATTGTAGAGCCCTTTGTTGTGACAGACAATCTAACATTAAGCCCCCGTCGTGATTGTATAACCCTTTGTTGTGACAGATAATCTCCCATTAAGTGTGCTGTCGTGATTGTGAAGCCATCTGTTGGGACAGGCAATCTCACATTAAGCGTGGTGTCGTGATTGTAGAGCCATCTGTTGGGACAGACAATCGCACATTAAGTGTGGCGTCGGGATTGTAGAGCCCTCTGTTGGGACAGACAATCTCACATTAAGCGTGGCGTCGTGATTGTAGAGCCATCTGTTGGGACAGACAATTTCATATTAAGTGTGGTGTCGTGATTGTAGAGCCATCTGTTGGGACAGAAAATCTCACATTAAGCGTGGCTTCGTGATTGTAGAGCCATCTGTTGGAACAGACAATCTCACATTAAGCGTGGTGTCGTGATTGTAGAACCATCTGTTGGGACAGACAATCTCACATTTAGCGTGGTGTCGTGATTCTAGAGCCATCTGTTGTGACTGACAATCTGACATTAAGTGTGGCGTCGGGATTGTAGAACCATCTCTTGGGACAGACAATCTCACATTTAGCGTGGTGTCGTGCTTGTAGAGCCATCTGTTTGGACAGACAATCTCACATTAAGAGTGGTGTCGTGATTGTAGAACCATCTGTTGCGACAGACAATCTCACATAAAGCTTGGTGTCGTGGTTGTAGAACCATCTGTTGGGACAGACAATTTCACATTAAGCGTGGTGTCGTGATTGTAGAGCCATCTGTTGAGACAGACAATCTCACATTTAGCGTGGTGTCGTGATTGTAGAGCAATCTGTTGAGACAGACAATCTCACATTAAGCGTGGTGTCGTGATTGTAGAACCATCTGTTAGGACAGACAATCTCATATTCAGCGTGGTGTCGTGATTGTAGAACCATCTGTTAGGACAGACAATCTCAGATTAAGCGTGGTGTCGTGACTGTAGAGCCCTATGTTGTGACAGACAATCTCAAGTTGCATGCTGCAGAGAAGAATATTGGAAAAAAGGTATTTGTTATATCGTTATAATTAAAAATACAAAAGTTTAAATATATGAAGTTTTAATTATAATACAAGTACGTATAAAAACTGCAAGTGGATAACTTCTATGATTCTAAGTTGCTTTCTATCATATATGTTGACACATACAGCACGGTGTTTATTTCTATGTGTCAGCTTTATAACAGATAACTTTAAACCAAAGTTTGAATAAGAAAACTAATAACCCTGAAATAAACTCTGATCATGTCCGGGCAAATATACCCTTTTTGTTTTGACCTCCATTGATACCCACACCGTATTTTTCTTGAGAAACATTTCGCCGTGGAGTGTACTTAGTTTAATCAGGTCTTTTCTGCTTAACTTGTCAGCAACTCAATGAAAAATAATATGATCAAGAGTAATGTTTTCTTTCCATCAGGGGACCAAATCCGTATAAATCTGCTATAAGCCAATTTGGTGACTGGTTCCGCGATTCAAGTTAGTATGTGCACTTTGTAGGCAGCCAGTAATCCGGCCATTGGTAATGGTCTCAGCGACTTGACGTGTCAACCGTCACAGTTCCTAGCGACCGTCAAGCACATGTTTGGGATAGTACATACAACATCTTGGTTTGGAAACAAATTGTATCAAAGAAACAGTTACAATGAAGTTGTGTGCTTTTTAAATAAAGTTATCGTTAATCATGTACAAGCCATGGTTTAATTGGTGAATTCCTGTTGTACAAGACTGATTAAATGCGCAGATTTGGTGGAACTGTACAAAGTGGGCGAATAAATCATTTGCATGTGAATCTTTAAAAGGTTATTTTTATCATTAACAAAAAACAGCCAATAGAAGATTGCTTACAGATAGAATCAGACACTCTAGGAAAGGGTAAGCATTATCTTCGATTCCACTGAGTCAATTGGCATGGTTTTAGCTTTTGGCCATAAATTGCGAGCACGTTAATGGAACAGAGGGAGTTTTTTGTACCAGCAGACTACCACATCGCAGATAAATCTGACAAGAAGTTCGAAATTTCCTTGATATTTTCCCGTCACTTTTTATACCTTCAAATGGATTGTAGCTTAACATCACGTAGATTGCCAGAGCATATCAATCAGAATGACATCACGGAGACTTGGAACAGTTAACAGGAAATCACGGTTTAGTGTAGCTTTCTGATCCGTATCATGTAATTGTCTTAACATGTTATCGGAGATGCTGCGATGTGTTTTAAATATAATGTTCTGTAAACACCGGTTAGTTATACACAGTTATACTTATACATCAAAATCCAGAAAAAGTATTTGGCTTCTGTTTAGTTTCATTCCGTGTACTGGAAAGCAACCATATGCTCCCATTTTAAAATATGTTGTTCTCAACAAGCGAAAACGTTCATTTACAATAAACGTTTAACATACAAGGTGTAGAGGGTGCATATCACCATGTAGTGCAAGGGGTGCATTTTATATCGTGTATGTATTGTCTAGTAAAGACGTTTAGATATAATTAGGAGATATCCCCTATATGACACCGTACCATTAAAACATACCCCTGGTAACAAACACACGACCGTTCAATAACAAGACGAAATAAAAAAATTAATTTTAATGTAGATTTAAAATCACTAACTTTTTTCGTCTGATAAAACTATACGTTTTATCACATAGGGGGGAGAAACAGTGTATAGGGTGTCGTAGATTGTGTTAAGCTCCAGTAAAAGGGATAGGTAATGTGTGCCATTTCATTGAAATTTACATTGAGAATATGTCTAACCTCATAGACTTCTTTAGTCAGTCAAACTATATCACTTGAACACTATGTCAATAATAAACATCGACTAAACATCACTCCGCTTACATACCATCAACTGTCCGTCATTGACTTGTCTATGTATCGACAAATAATTGACTACATTTTGCAACAGTAATTAGGCCTCATGGTGTATTTTGTTTGTATTTACATGTTTACATCTTTACCTTTTGTAGACATTCCCATATTCTTACATTGCTAATCACGAGCGAGTTGCCGGAACAATTCTAAGGACTGCACGGAAGTATAACCATGTAATGAGAATTTCGAGTCAACCTCTCATACATATCCACTTGATAATCCACAAGTTTGCGCGGGAAAATGAAATTCACGCAGGGTACTTGGAGATGTCAAACTGAATTTTGATGGCGTTCAAGGGAATTTAACTGTAAATATTGAATTTGCGTCCTTGCATATTGATGAGTTTACAGACTGTACATGTATTAAATGTATGTATTAAATGTAAATATATGATGGCCCATTGGATGTGGGGACATTGTTTAGAGCAAAGCAGTATGGACTTTACTAAAATTGGACAAAGATTTATTTTCGAACACATGAAAACATTTCGTATCTTATGGAACAATAAATACATCATTCAATAAATGAGCCTTTAACATATACCGATAACCAATCGCCATCGATGATATAGACAGAAGGGCAAACACATGAATTTTATATCACTAATGTAACTAGCTGTGCCTACAACAAGAATGACAGTATCATAAATAAAGCGACACAGCTAAGTTTCTCATCTTTGAAGATTCAGCCTCGGTACAGTTTGACTATTTTGACAGTATGTTAATACAGATTACACCCATTCTATCAAAGCTGTAGCTGATGTGTTTTGAACATCAACATATAGATTTAAACAATAGCTATGTTCGAGACGACCATATGCCAGTCATTGAACACTGTCTGAGTCTATTGAACCAAACCCTGGTTATTTGTTTGTTTTGCGTATTTATCACTTACCTTCTATATAATGGAACTTGTTATTGGCTTGGCCTAAAGGTGAATGGAGACTTAATAGCCGTACAAATTGGATCTAAAGTGCTATTCAAACTATTTCCTCGGATACATGTAGAACACAACACCATTCATCTGTCTTAGTTATGTGATATAAGTATATCATAATTAACAATTAAAAGATGATTTGTCTTGCACAGTTAGTGACAGTGTAAACATTTTTTTTATAATTATTGACACGGCCACATGTAGGTATCTCGATTGAGGGTACAACAGACGACTCATATCATGTTCTGTATATCCACAGAGTAATTTAAAGTGGGCTACGTTTCAAATTATAGTTTTAATTAGGTGTTTCATTTGTTATTACCAGCATTCAGTTGCTCTGATGTTTTGTGGTATGCCAAGTGTGAATGCTTCTCTATCGTGGGTCAAATAACCCCAGGTTCTATGTGCCGAAATAGGCATTTATACTGCAATAAAGTGGCTACTACCGGTTTCCGTTAACAGTATGTATTCAATCGATATGTGGTCTGACCATGGAGTCCGAGTAGAACCACATCTGATTAGAAACAGTTTAAAGAAATGTTACTTCATCACAAAGTCTAGACAACCGGATGTTGCACAAATGTTTACCTAGCTAAATAAACGCCAACGCGCAGATACTATTAGTAAAGGAGTTTGGTTTGTCAGGTATCTGACATAATATTAAATATTTCTCCATTATTCGCAACAGACATATCAAATGATATTAAGACATATAACTTATACTTTTTGAAAAGATTTAAACAGATATTGAATAAAGTGTTTTGTTTATAAAGCGTTTCAGTGTCAAATGACACACGGAACCGTAGTTTCTTAAATGCGATTCCACCCCTCCTTTCGATATCTGCATGAAGGCAGACATGTCCCTCTTACTCTATGATCATTTCAGTCCAAAACAAACCTGTTAGCGAATACATTGTTATGTATATCATCTAAACGGGCCTGTTTGGAGAGGTTTCCGGTTTCACTTTGTGCTCTCAGGGTGGCAACGTCAAGCCGTTCTGCTTGCGATGCTTTCGTATTGCGTTCTGTGATTGTGTTGTATGTGTTCAATACCTGTGGCGCCGATTTGCTTAGCGATCTTCCTAGCCCGCCGTCATATGAGTGATATAACATTAAGTATGGCGTAAAGCACTCATTAAACGAACAAATTCTACAATTATACTTCAAAGTAAAATGGTATTTACCGATATACTCATACCACTCACAAGACCGTCTGTCACCGACTATATGTGACAATAGTATAAATATTTATATAATAGGATATAAACATTATATCCGGACATTTATACAGGCACAACCAGCTGTTGCACCTGCATAACTGCTGCAGATTGTAAAGGTATAATAAACAAATTTTTACATCGGGCAATCTGAATAATTATATCGGTTTACACGATTACATAATTGAATGTGTCAAATCGTTTTACTTCTTGGGCAAATTTGTTAATGATATATTTAATTGGAAAACCCATATTGAATTTATAAATTCGAAAATATCTCGTAATATAGGGATCATATACATTGCATAACATACGGAAATATTGTTTGGGGTAATACGTACAAAACTCATTTAGACCCTCGTATTATTCTTCAGCAGCGATCAATTCGTGTGATCACTTTATCAGGTCGATATAACCATACTTAAACTATTTTATTATATACAAATTATTGAGACTGGAACAGCTTGCTATATACTTTTACTGGTGTTCTTGGGTTGCTGCTTTCTGTCTGTCGGGCTTCGATGGCTGTACGGTATTCAGGACACTGATAATGTGGACGGCTTGTCGTATGTTTGCAGTTTTGACATATTAAAAAAAATTGCCCAAAAAATCCATTTGTACTCATGGTAGTTCTTTCAGCTCATTTCAAAGATTTTTAGATAACTTTGACCTTGCATAAGGTAGACGGATTCAAAACCATTTGCGATTATATCGTTTGCTTGTTTGATTGGTGTTTAACGTTGTACTTGAGGTTTCTTCACTTATATGGCGACGGATTGTCCATTTTACATTGTTCCAGATTAGAAAGCAGACACTCTCACCACTAAGCCCCGTACGGGTCTGTGCATTTATTGTAACAATGTTCAACAATTCTCCGGTAGGTTAAATACGACCTCAAAATGCGACGTCATCAACACGACAGTCATTCCAATAAGCGTCATCCTTCATCCTTTTAATTGTGCATGCAAAGTTTATGACAGTCTAGTCGTCAAAGGGTTTGCTGGCCTGTAAATCTAGAAAGCGCGTTTATATAACACCAAATGAAAACATTGCATATAGTGGACATTTTGTTTCATATAACTGTATGATAGGCAAACTATATCACCGACGAAATCACCGTGATTCTTTAAGCAAGTATGCGTCGAACGTAGTCCTGTTCTTGGTCGCTGAATCGCTATGTTGGTTCACTATTTCTGGATTGCCTTCGGATATATCAACCGAATTTCACTGTATCAAACAGTTTGGCCGAATCCCCACTTAGTTTAATCGCGTATATAGGGCTTAAGTCGTGGGCAGTTCGAAGTAAAATGATGTGATAAGGACTGTTTTCTTGGTGGCACGCGACGTGAGGGAGATAAAACCCCTCAGCCAAATTGTGTCGGTTGATCCGGAGATCAAGAATGTCACACTAACATATTTCTCTATGGACAGGTTAAATAGTGTCATCTGTGAAATCAGACGGGAATACAAACAGTAGCAAAAACGGCAGTACTGTTCCAACTCTAGCCTACTGTACATGTACTTGGATGGCCATATCGCTTATAGATATTGCATGCGGTTTCAGTCCACGCATGTCATTTTGACTTTTTAATTATTAGTTTATGCCTGTAACCAGGATATCTATATATTGGTCTTTTTTTTTTGAAGTAATTCAAGTACAACAGGATTTAAATACAAAGAAAACAAAACTACAAAAACAATACTGAAATGCTAATAAATACAACGAGCTACCAGATATGTTTTATATAATGATCGAGGCGTATTTGTGGGATAACAAAACCCGTCTTATGTACTGGGTAATACTTGTTTGCTCCCATCAATTTAAACAGATACATCCGATATTCTAAGAAATTAGAATAAAGTATTGATGCAGTTAATTGAATAATTTGGCCTTTGGTTATTATTAATTGAGATGAAGTTATTATTTAAATACAATAAAACATAATACACTAGAGTGTGCTGAGCATAATCAAATATTTGTTCGTAGGGAATTGGAGTAAATTAGGAATTCTGCGAAAATCCATTACCATTTGTATGAAATCAGAAAATGTATCAAGAAAAGAAACACGCAAAAGCGTTGCTGATTAAATAATGAAATTTGTGTTTCCTTGCAAAAGTATGAAGACCAAGGAATGGTGTAGAAAACCAGCACTGATCTGTTTTAAGGCTAGTGTGATCCTGGCTGACATCCGGGATGAGGCATCCGCTTGAAAGAAGCGCTAATGACCAGAGTCAGCCATCAGATAAACCCAGTTTCCGTTGACAGATTGAACGGAATGGTCAGGGGGTCCTTCTTAGGTATAGCTATCACCGGTCAATTCCCATTAAAAGCTCGTGTGACTTTGACGAAGTATCATCAAGACCCGCTACCCTTTACCATTATCTAATTAGTACGTCTATCACGGAACCTCTAATGTAGAGCAGCTACTGAGTTCAAAGATTGACTGATTTCTGATACCTGCAGAACCACGAAGGTGTTTACACTACTATCGTAAGTGAACCTAATCTATGTATTTATAAAGCAATAGTGATAAAAAGTCTACCGATGTGCGTGTTAAAGTTCGTTGATAGATGGGTTGGCATCATTTAAAAAGGAGGGTGGATATTTGCAAATAACACTCCTCTTCGTCAGTAACTGTTGTACCATAGGTTTGATTTGCAAGGCTGAGAAATCTAACGGCATCTCAATGATAAATCTATATGGAGTATATTACCTAGTCTGGGTATAAATCAAATTCTCACGAAATACTATTATTGCTGTTATTATTAACTATAGAGTGTGCTTTCCCCAAGAATCTTATTGTATAATAGGCCTTTTTTAGGATCGCCAGCACTAGAAGATTCCTGCATATGTCCTTTTTACTGTCTGTGTATGGTATGTGATATAACATGGATATTAATGCAGTGTGGGTGTGTATGGTATGTGGAGTATCATGTGTATAAAGGCAGTGTGGGTGTGTATGATATGTGAAGTAACATGGATATTAAGGCAGTGTGGGTGTGTATGGTATATCGAGTAACATGTATATTAAGGCAGTGCTGGTGTGTATGGTATGTTGAGTAACATGTATATTAATGCAGTGTGTGTGTGTATGGTATGTGGAGTAACATGTATATTAAGGCAGTGTGGGTGTGTATGGTATGTCGAGTAACATATACATTAAGACAGTGTGGGTGTGTATGGTATGTCGAATGACATACATATCATGGCACTGTGGGTGTGTATGGTATGTTCAGTGACATGTACATTAGGGCAGTGTGGGTGTGTATGGTATGTTCAGTGACATGTATATTAAGGCAGTGTGGGGGTGTATGGTATGTGGGGTAACATGTATATTAAGGCAGTGTGGGTGTGTATGGTATGTCGAGTGACATATACATTAAGATGGTGTGGGTGTGTATGGTATGTCGAGTGACATGTACATTAAGGCAGTGTTGGTGTGTATGGTATGTGGAGTAACATGTATATTAACGCAGTGTGGGTGTATATGGTATGTCGAGTGACATATACATTAAGGCAGTGTGGGTGTGTAG
>JAVFBX010062125.1:0-29796 GCA_034783855.1 Mopalia kennerleyi | reverse complement strand
GTCACCGAAAAAGCTATGAAATACAATTTATATTTCGGTCGATGTTAAATAAGAAACTAACCAATCCGTGTTAGTTAGCCGACTGTTTTCGTCACCCTCGGTACTGTCAGAGTGGCTATCACCCTGCACGCCTGTAGAGTATATCGCTTGCAAATGGCTCAAACTGATAAGGTATTACAGCTTCTAAACACATACAAAGTTCCCCAATATCAACATCAGTTTCATCTTCTGATGTGTAAGTATCTGAGAATGAATCTGATAACTCTTCGTTGGGCTGAAAAGAAAACGCTACCATGTCTCGATTAGCAAAACTTTATGCACTACTGGGCTAAAGCATGGCCAACTGCTAGGCAAGGCTGACAAGGTATAAAGATTATATTTATGGCGAAACATGTTGAAAAATATTACTTCTGCGGATTTCCTTTAACAGTTCTGATCAGGAGCAAAAAATGCGACCCTTATCTTTTCCTGGTTTTTGCGGGTATTTCCAAAGGATGATTATATTAACATCATATATATTTAGAAAGCGGCGGTCCTAAAGATTCTTAATATAATGTCATATTGTGATTCAGATAATATGATAATAGCATAAAACATCAAATCATTTTTAAAAATAGACCATTGTTTGTAACTCTTATTCCGCTCATTGTTGGTGATTTTGTTTCCAAACTTGCATATCTTTTTAGACAAGTATGTAAAATAAAATATCGTCATAGGGTTTTTCTAAATTCAAGACAGTTTTGGTACAATTGATCAAAATTTATTAAGAAAATAAAAATCTCCCCTTAAAAAAATATTTGCTAAATATCTCCAGAACGAAAATCAATAGAAAAACCTACATGACGGTTTTGTAGAAAATGGCTTCAAAATTGTCTGTGCCAAATTTCAAAGACTTGCTGCAAAAAGTTTACGAGAAATAAACGATATAAATGATAAAAATGAAAGCTGAAAAAACCGCCCAAACGTGTGTAAATGATTGAACTTTGGATTGTTTTAGGTTACCCACAATACATTTAATAAACTACACGTTTTTTTTAATTGAATGAAAAGGCGAAATAGTGTTTCATTTAGTGCATTCGTTTTGTTAATACATTATTTTAAAAAATGTCTTGGAATGGCAGTTTTGACTCTGAAATTTGAGTGCCGTCGCAGTCATAGATTTCGTTCACACTTTTTTAATGGCTATCAGTAGGAGTCCTACTGGGGGCATGGGTAGTCTGTATAAATGTGTTCTAACACCCACAAACATTTGTTCTCCAAGTGTACTGTTCAGTTCAAATACACATTCCCAACAGCCATGCAACTGATTTGCTGTCCTTTTGTTAATTGGTTTGTGGTAATAGTCAGCTGAAGTGAGATAATCACGTTAATCCCTTCCGCCCTTCGAAACACATAATCTTTGAGGTACGCATTTTACCATTTAAATTTTTTTTAAAACATTCTAAAATAATTAATTTGTTTTTCAAACTTTTTGCACTATGAAGATTAGGAAAAGACGATTTTAGAAAGCCAAAAAAAAAACGTCAACATTTTCCCATATCAAAAAAGCTTTGTAGTTCATTCAGAAAATCTTTAAAATTTGTAAGTAGTATTTATATGAGTTGTAAATGTGTTTAATAATTTTTGTTATATTTTTGTGGTATATTCTAGTGTTTTATTTATATATTTAACTGTTATATTAATATTTTTCGTATTGTATATTTTATGAGAACTTATTGTTACAAAAAGCTTTGTAACTAATTCATTAAATAAATTATGCTGTTGACGGGATGCGAAATCCATATACCGGAAGCGGTCTTTAGGCCTGAATTAACAACAATAATCAATAAAACCAATGGAAAACCAGGCCCTTAAACCACTTATTCGTCATCAATTCAGGAAATAAATACGGGCTGTGAAATTCATATAAGGGAAGCGATCTTAAGGCCATAATTAACAACAATAATCAATGAAATCCATGCAAAAGGAAAACAAGGAAAGATAACGACAACAATTATTTTTAGTAGGAGGATAGCAGGAGCTATCCGCCCTTGTTATTGAAAACCATTGAGAAAGCTGCGTCATCTTTCCCATTTGATTTTTCGAAATTTACAACCCCAATGGACTGTTCAGCGGTAAGTGTACACGTGATAGGTGTATCATTATAAAGCACATGGTATAATTGACGAGTTGTTATCATATTTGACGAGTTCGTTTATGGAGTTTGACGACTTGACGTAAACATTTGACGAGTCGGTTTTTAACGAGTCGGTTTTTTGACGAAGTGACCGGTTACCACCTAGAGTATCACTAGTTAATCTCTACAAATCACTTGTTTGACCAATGCTCGACTATGGCGACATTATTTTGATAACTGTACACAAAAAGCTATTGAAAAGATACAGAGGCAAGCCGGGTTACTATGCACTGGTGGCTTTAAGTATATGTCCTTCTTCTGTACTAGTGGCATCTGGGCTTAGCCTTCGAAATCAACATAATATCTCTGTTATTCCAACACGCACTGAATTTTTTCGGAGATCTTTCTACCCGCATACAATTAGAGACTGGAATACTTTAAGTGCTGAAATAAAACTATCACCTTCATTTAGTATGTTTAAACAAAATCTAGCGAACCTATTCCATTTGACATGCAGCGATTTATATTCGCATTCTTATGGAAATTCTGTTGTTAATCACTGTCGAATGCGAATGGGCCTGAGTCATCTCCAAGCTCAACTGGCTAGCTATAACATTGTTCCAACTACTGACTGTTCTTTGTGTGCATTTGAGTACGAAACCCCAACACACTATTTGTTATTTTGTCCAGCTTTTGCTGCCCTACGAAGAGATTTACTCACCACGGTTGTTAACATCTTAAGCCCAGGTATTCATTTTACTATGTACATTGATTTATTACCTGACCATTTGACGGATATTCTTTTGAAAGGTAGTACTGACCTGTCAGCGGATAATAATAGGTGTATTTTTGATGCTGTATTTACATATATAGATAAAACTGGTAGATTTAAGACAATAATGTACTAGTAATTTTAGAAGATTTTATACTTCTGGCAATCTTGTACAACTGCTATAGTATATTGTAAAACAATTTCTTTGTCATCAAAGTTTGTATTACTTGTTCTATAGAGGAGACCACCTAGTAGTCTCTTGACTGTGTGTAATCCTCTGGCAAAAATAAAGCATTACAATTACATTACAATCAGTAAATGAATTCTGCTATAAAACTAGCCCACTCGCTGTTGTTGATAGAATTGTGCCAACCAAACCCATAGAGGTCAACGACGATTTGTGTACGTTAGACTACATCTGATACCAAGCCAGTCACTTTCTGTTATTTAGTCAAGCCAATACAGTAGTGTCAAATTCGCAGGGAATCGGATATTATATTACAAAATGTGAGTTATTCTTAAAGTCTTTATGTGTTGCAGCCGATGCAGTAAATTGGGTAACTGATAAAGTAACACGGCTATGTGCATTTGGTGGGCAACTTTTATAAAGTTTATATTCCGATGTAAAGTTAAGCCTGTTTTTGGATATCAATTAAGAGTTACACCCCCTGTCCTACTTATATACATTGCCAAGAATGGCATTTCATATAAACGAGTCCTCGTGCACAGGACAATAGCTATTTTATTGGGAACACAAACTAAAACGCATCTCAATCCACATCATCTTCAATGCACAGAAACCTACACGCAATATAGAACAAGCCGCATTGATAAGACAAGTCACCAAAACGGCAGAATATTTTAAATTAAATATAAAGTTAAACAAATGGTTATATGCGTTTGAGAAAAAGAAGAAAATATGGTTTAGAAGGAGTCTGGGGTAAATATTGGCCCACAGACAGACAGACAGATCAAATGAAGATCACAGAGCAGTCTGAAATAATCGATACACTAACGTTCTGTAAATGGCAGACATTTTCCTATCGTGCGACAGCTGTCTGCACGGTTGTCAAGAACTGCTAAAATGATTTATCAATAATCTATCACAGTTATCCATCGGAATAAAATTACACCTGTAGATAACACTTCACATACACAGTCCCTATCAACTATATCTAAAAGAATCACCGAGGCAAGCTCATATTTTTTTTATTACCCCTTGGATAAACATGGCGGACAGTTGAAGGGCCTCCCGTCTCCGTTGACCTTTTATGGCTAAGGGCAACTGGGCACGAAGCTGATCTACTTGCCGAGTCTTTGTATTACGTATTATGATTACGCGGCCTTGTCCCTGTTTGCTGTCAGCGACGCCGAGGTTGGTGTCTGCCAAGCTGTGATATGAATAGAACAACAGTAAATACTGAGCAAAATTGTAAAAAAAAAGTTAAGTAATTTGCCTCCAGTGTTTGCGTGTAATAGATTAGGACAGATTTAAATCACGTTAAGTACATGCACGGTAAGGTAACATGACAGGAAGCCAAAGAAAGTGTTCAGACGCTTATTTGTTCGGCACTAGAAATGGTAAAGAAAAGTGGATTACGTAAGCAAGTGTTGAGAATGTCTTTGTGTGAGGAGTCTTTAGCTACCATAGAAAATCTAAAAATGACCACTGGTCAAAATGTAAGGAAGACATTATTCGACAGAGATAGTTCATGACATCAGTTTTACTTCAGACAAAATCACAAATTCCAATCGTTTCCAAACGGAGCTAGACGGGTATAGTTCAACTGCATACATAAGCATACACGGCGAAACAAATTATTCAAAGAACAATGATTGAATTCTCGCACGGATATTGAATACCACAGGCTATTCGTGATCAACTAGACTCTGTAAGACAAAACGCAAACCGTCAAGTACTGGCATAAGTAGAACGTTTGAAGAATTGAATTGGTCAGATTATCACAATATATGCTTGATAACGAACAGTCTTAGTATCTAGACCGAAACATTCCGTGGTACCAAACCTAGAAGTTGAAATCCATACCAATGTGTCTGTGTTCTATAAGCAAAACGGTTCATGTAGTTGGACGAAAGCGTGTTTTTCCGAAATGGATATTGGGAATGTAGAGCTTAACAGAGATTAAAATGAAAAACACGTTACAAATGAAACTGGTACTCTATACAGACAAGAATTTAACAAAACTGTATTCAACAATATCCAAAGCATAAAACCATGATGAAAGAAGAGTATGATATGTACAATATAGACTATTTGCTTATGTGGGGTGAGAAAACAGTAATTGATAAACTTTTATGTCAACGGTCACATCACAGAGATCACAAAATCGTCTAAAACACCTTGATTAGAAACATGGTTCCTAGAAGGGATAGGCATGCAGACGAACACAATTAGACCTAATAACTTCTGCTTTCCTGAAAATAATATTGTATGGTGAATCGTAAAAATTCGAACGCCAACAATCTCCATGACGCTATAATTTTTCGAAATATTTATATGAAACCCAATGTTTCTTCAAATATAATAATCATTGATAGTTAACTTTTTCTGGTGTAGGGCATACGTAGTTTAGGCAATAACAATTGTTCTGGACTGAACAAAAACACAGCTTCAATCACCTATATAGAGAAGATCGATATTTTAAGAAACAAATCATCTCACAGAAACGAAAGTCAATGCAACTGGCTTCTTCTGGGGAAGCGGTAAAATCACATTTTTCCACAAGAAGAACGTCACAATATGCATAGGGAGTCTGAGGTGTGGAACCAATGTCTGGCTCTACTTGATTGCGATTCCACTTGTTCTGGGTTATCAGTATAGACGTCTATTTAGAGGTTTAGTTATTCCGTCTTTGGAACAATGAGTTACAACCTGACAAATAACAGTTTCAAATAAAGTAACAAAAAATTCAACTGACAGCTCAGAGAACTAAATTCATAGACTGCATTAAAGAAATCTGGCTTTCAGATTTTAAATATAGAAACACAAACAATTCCGCGTACATCTCCAGCTGGTGTCCCTCGACACTCAAGGACACCAGGCTATCTTAGCTGTTACATTATTCAATTGCGGCGTGAAGAAACTGGCTTTTAAGAAAGGGAGAATAGGTTTGCGATCTGCAAAGCGACAATTATAAATCAAGTCCTCAACTATTTGTTTAACCTTTGTATTTAAAGATAAATATCCAGCGATTATGATAGTGAAAAATATGCCAATGTAAAATCGTTGTCGATGCCTAGAATCCACAGGTCATTCATTCAAATAATTCTACTGGCCTTTTCAAAGCTTGATAAAGCAGTGAAAGATTCCACATGGCTGCTCCCTTAAACTCACCACGAAGAGAAAACATAGATTTTTACTGACTGGATTTAATAAGGAAAAACGATACTTTGCTCTTATATTAAATTTGACAATTACTCCATCTTTCTCGGCAAACCAGCATTTCTACAAGGTTTGTTGTGCAGCGAAGAGACCATGGATCATATAATACACCTGGTCCCTAATTGATTATAATATAGACAGATGACGTTATTTTTAGAAACAGATTAGCTTCTTGACATGTACGTATTACATAATAAAAATTTATTGGCGGATAATGGATGTACAATTCAGTAAATTATTTGCGACTATAAATAGGTAGGACAGCATGTAAACAAGATGACATGTAGACTAGCATTGCCGTCTTTAGAAAAAAATGTGCAACTAAAGCAAGACAAACATTTTCGTATTTCGCCCGCTTTGACTTATGACTTGACTTTCAGTTTATTTAAAAGTAGATTTGCAGCTTTTACACATTTTTTCGCCTATCGTTTTTGGGACTTTAACAAACTTGTAATAAGGGAGTTTTACTTTCTTCCATTTAAAAAGATCATTACTATTGTTTTACTTCTTTGTACCGTCAATCTCCAGCTCTCGCTAGTTTTGTAAAGAAAATCTAAGCTATGTTCAAACCCTCTGCCGATTCGGCCAGTAACACAGTATCATCCTCTAGTAGTAACAAATACAGACAGCCCTTTAACACGAAGCTTTCTGCATTATTGAGTAATATGTATTGCTCTAGGTATCCAATAAGTAATGGAAATAAAACATGTGCTAAAAATTCACCTTGTATGAACAGAAGATTCTACAACATAAAAAAATGCCTTCATTACACTTTTGTTTATAGTATATAGCGCCTGGTATTGTGAGTACACATATTGCCCATGAATAAATAAATACATGCACAGAATAAAGTAAACACAAACGCATAGCTTAACGGCCTCTTAAAAAAACTAAGAAGTGAGATTAAGTTAATAAAACGCTTATCAGGCGATTGAATGGTGATTATGTCCTTAATGAGTTCTTATGACAACAAGGTAATGAGCCCCTACGCAAATTAACTCCCAATTTCACCCCGCTCTTTCTTTAAAGATATTTCGGAGGGGAATGACCCCAACGATATTTAAAAAAAACGTGTAATGTTAATCGTCCCATATATTAAAGGATGCGTATGCTGCTGAAAAAAAAGAGTCGTATCGGATAATAATTTGAAAACGCTAGTTTTAAAGAAGATCCATTAGAGTTATCTCCCTTTCCAAACCTGTCTTTCATTCCAGTCAAGGATAGTTCATTGTAGGAATGATGGGGTGTTCTATATTAGTTTACTTAGTTAATTTATAGCTTGGCTTATGTACAATGTATAGTCTCTCTGAGACTTGATAATGCAGATCTGCACCCACAGATTCACATTTTGGCCTGTGTTTTCGATCAGTTGAAAACAAACAAATCTTTTGGAAAGAATATGTTATTATTCTGGGACAAATCAAATGCTGTTTATTTAAAAATCCGGACCCAGCAATGTTGAAGCGCAAACTTGAGCGGAATTCGGGGATCCTTATGCGATATGAAATCTGTAAACGCACGGGTAAAGTTTTACTATTTTTACCTATGTGGGTCTAAAAGGGAGGGTGTACTACGGGTGGTAAGAGTTAAACAAAATCATTTGTGCCATAACAGCCATCTAATCTGTGTATTAAAAAAAGGCTTCAGTCATTTTTGTTAACAACTAACATCAAGATGTGTCTTGAAAGGGATACTTGACCTTTTTGGACACATGTTAATTTTAAAATATATTTTAATGTAGAGAAAATAATTTGTGTTTGCTGTCATCGGCATTCAACCTCAGCAGAACAACCAGGAATTTTCATCCATGTAAAGCCTACATGAGTTCCAAGTAATGTTTCATATGGTGACATGGAAGCCGATTTTCCAGATGAGAGGACCAATCGTTTTTCAGAATTCATACGGTGTGTATCCAAAGTCAACAGGTGTAAATGATAGCAAGTTGTGGGCAATTAATATTGATGGTGGAAGAATAATTACTCCCATAAGATGAACTTAAAGCCTCGGTATCTTGAAACTTTACTGAGTTAACTAACTTAAAATATTGAGGTACACAAATAGCTGAGCCACTGCCCGCCATGCTTCAAAGGTCCATATTAACAGGTGTATATCCTGCGGAATTTGAAAAGCTAATATTGTACTTCTATACACAGATACTGCAGATAAAAACCATGTTACAAGAGATAGACCAGTGTCTTTGATAACCATTATTTCAAAGGTTTTGGACGGCTAATACATACGAATCTGTATGCACACATGCTAAAGAATCACTTTATGAAGGCAACACCAACCATTTAATTCATGCCGTAGATAGCTTGATAGCTTGCTTAGAGCTATCTGTTCTTAAAACAGGTAGATAGTATATATGTAGGTCTTTCCAAGGCTTTCGATTGTATAAACCCTGACTTTTTACTGTACGAACTCAAATATTTGGGAAAACAGGAAATCAATCTTGCTTAAAAATTGCTTTGATTGTCCATATTCTTTCTATCTCATTGTGTCCGTGATTTTCTTTCTATCTCATTGTGTCCGTGATATTCTTTCTATCTCATTGTGTCCGTGATATTCTTTCTATTTCATTGTGTCCATGATATTCTTTCTATGTCATTCTGTCCGTGATATTCTTTCTATCTCACTGTGTCCCTGATATTCTTTTTATTTCATTGTGTCCGTGATATTCTTTCTATCTCACTGTGTTCGTGATATTCTTTTGATCTCACTGTGTCCATGATATTCTTTCTATCTCACTGTGTTGATATTTGGTTGATATTTTTGCTGCAATATAGAAACGTGTAGAAAGTTCAGCCGCTTCTGCTGAAATGTTTAATAGTTTCCACTCGTGGCATGTAATGTATCAACATTTTCTACATCACTGCTTAATATGTATCGGTAAACCACATCTTTAAATCGATCTCCGAATCACATGGCCAGCTTAAATATAGTTGCATGTGGCTCGCTTTCCCTGGTGGCTGGGAAGGACATCCTCGGTTCTATGACCCACCAAAAAATGTCAGAGCCAACACACAGGCAACAGATAAAACTACTCACATAATGACGCTACGGTAATCTCGCAGGTTGCCTTTGGTGAGAAGTGGCGATGAAGACGAGACCATGTTTTCAGGTTCTGTGCTGTAATAAAGAGGTTTGATTCAGGCTCTTTTCACCCAGAACAGTATTCGCAATTTCCCGTGCCTTATGAGGTCTTGCTGGGCCGCTTGATAGTGTTTTAGAATACCTGTTGCATTTAGTCTATTATACAGGAGAGTATAAATCTGAACCATATATGTGTATTTTTGTTTTTTGGATAGCTTAAATACTCAAGATTACATATTGGTGAATGTGGTGAAAATCCAGTGGTTATTTCGAAATTAAAATTTATACATATAAACAGAAACAAACATACTGCATTTGTCATGGTTCATTTCTCGAAGTGCAATAACGATAAGACACAACAGATTAGTTAACCTACCAGAATTGTCCTTGAACTAGTAAACGAGCCCTCATTTCTTTAAACATTTGATGAGATCGATCCCAGTGGATTTTTTTGTCTATAGCCCACCTTGGAAAGCCTAATAAAAATGTAAAATACAACTTTCAGAAAACATTTAAATAAAATAAAGGACGAACTTCTGAAACATGAGACACCGTTTACTGGATTGCATTGTGCTATTAACAATGGTACAAATTTGAAGTTTCTAAAATGAAGAGTTTTCTAGAAATACGATATGGACAATGTAGGGTCTGTTTAAAACTTAAGTGCCAGTAATAGGAAATTGAAGCTTTGCCACTCGGATATGATATCGGGACAACTAAATTATAGGCTGAAATTTTAACTGTTTGTAAATAAAAATTTTAATTATTTTGATGACCAACATATAGTTTGAATACCTTTCTTTTTATCCAAGCAATAACACAAATTGGTTCATTTTGAGCTCAAGGGGCCTATCACTACCTTAACTCTATTATGTGAGTAATCAGTTGAATTTGTTGCCTGTATACTTCACTGGGGCCGGTATTTAGTTTGAGGTCCTAAGTCATTGGTCCAATATCAGAAACAATAAAACAAGTCTCAAATGTGCGAATAATAAGTAGGAAAAGGTAATTTCACAATCTAGAGAAGTCTGACCCTTATTCCAGTATTTTATTCCCAGGACATGTTTTATTTTTTTGGCCGTGGCCATCTTCATTAAATGTTGTTCTGCACCATGATGGATTGCCCTCCTATATGTGTGATGGATTGCCTGTTATTTTGGTTAAACCAATAGAAGTATCTTTTTAAACACCTGGTTTGGTGTCTTAAATGTAATCCTCGCTCGGTCAGCACTTCCATCCACCGAGACCTAGCAGGCTAGCTCAGTTCGCACACGATTTGATTATGCGGTTTTGTCTGAAAAAGAACAAATGAAGGAGAGAGATAACTGTATTCCGTCCATGTTTGCCCAGAGGTCATGTCTAGATTTGTTTTGGTAACTTCGCAACATTTGTTTTTGTAATCACACCAACAGAGAAAGGGTTTACAGCCTTACAATACAAACATAATCAAGTATGGCTTCTGGGATTTTATCGAACAACATACGCTAAAACTAATCTAATTTTCTTGACCATTTGTTGTCCGGACATATGAGAGCTTCATCGAGACTCTGAACGCTGAGTTTGGACACTTTATTTGGCTTCCTCTCGTCTTACCTAATCCTATATGTGCTTTACTTAATTTATAGCAGTCTTTATATACATGTGTATCTATTGTTCTGTTTAAACGGCGAAACAAAAATACCGCATATAAATTACTTTGATCGTTCGATGAAGATATAACATATACTCCTTTCACACGTGCGACTCAGATCTATGGGTAAAGGGCACTAGTTTCATCGTCACTGGCAACAAACAATGCCCTGTTAGAAACAAGACAATCACTATAGCTATGCTACACGAAGCTTCTTAATGGCCAGAAATAACCGAACGTTCGGAACTTTATCTTCATAATCGCATGGCCCTACCTTGTTAGAAGCAATCTCGTTTTCTTTCTTAGACACTTTTGGGTTAGACTGACCCATACAACGATCAGTCAACGTCCATTTTCATGTCAAAATCAAACATTTCTCTGCAGTACCACTCGCTTAAAAATGTCTTCCGCGGTAATTAGGTCATGTGCATTCAACGTTATTTAGTATTAAGAGGCAAATCTTATTTCTGTAGTTTTCATATGGCTATACCTCGTATCTCAATATACTGTATAGTTTATTGGATACGAATTCGCATCTAGACATTCACATGACTAAAATAGTTAGGGTTAATAAGCCATAGTGGTCAAATTTATAATGTAAGGCCCCACATTAAATGTGTTCCCTCAGCTGAATGAACACCCGGCCACAAGAAGCTGCGTCTCAGATCCACTCGTCAAACCTGTGGAGTATGCATGACTCCGATCATGGTTCGCTTCTGTTTTACGTAGTACGCATAGCTACGTTGGAAACCCAAGAGGGGACCTTGTGAACGCCAACCCGTCATGCATATAGTTAATGAGACACTTCTGTTTAAACACTAATGTCCTAAATCCGCCTCGAACCTGTTGTGTTAAAAAAGCACAACCCAAACTAATTTCCAATACGTAACGATTCAAATACGAGGAAACATATGTCTGAGTTATAACAGCTCCGTTTCTAATCCGTAACCCCAAATCATTAATGATCTAGTTGTGTTATTCACACCAGATTATCATAATAATCCAATCAATAAAGCCCGCCGCACATGGGATGGACTGGCATAACGTATGACCTGTAATACATTTGTGCTGGCCCTGCTAGCTAGAGACCCGAAGTCGATTCCCTGTGGAGGCAAACCACAGTTTCTTTCTTTGCAATAAAAACATATAGCTGGTATGATACTGCAATGTTTAATAATACCATATGACTGATGGCCATTGCTTAAAAGTAACCATGTATGGAAAACCTGGGCTTTTATTACACCAGGTTTTATCTGACAATTTTATTACACTTAGCACTAATGTTTTATGTTAACCTAAATTCACCTTTCTCAGCCAAACTGCATTTCTATGTAGTTCTTCCCGGCGAACAGACCCTGACTCACAACAAAGAGCTGTCCAATTAGCACACAAGTTTAATACCTCAGAACCTAAGAACGAACAGCCAAGGGGGAGATAGTTAATAAACACTTATGAGGTGATGTAATGGTAATCATCGTCTGTGAAGCTGTTAAGCTCTTAATAATTCCTTGTGGTAACAAGTTAATTATCGCAATTCACTCCATGTCGGGGATACTATCCTGTTCTTTCCGTTAAAGTAATAGATGCCACCGAGGCGAAAAGACGTAATACTACGGACTTAAAAGGTGGGGTGACCGGTCGATATTATGCTCCTAAACACTTCTTTACTACGCTAACAAGTATTGGTCAGTCAGAAACCTACAGCTTTCATTTTTCTTTTGCCCGTTATTAATGCAATGGTAAAAAGATGTTATTAATTTTAATGTTTGACATATTTTCTCAGATTGTTTTTCCACAACTTCGGGATTTCCTTTTGGTGAGTATCAGTGTGAGGGTGGGCGGGGATTCTAAATATTGAAGTAACAATGTGACAATAGATATGATATGTCGACTCAAATATAGCAAGTATAAAGTAGACCGTTAAAAGAACAAGGGATCGTTGCATGGGATGCCAGATGGGACTAAAATATTTTTAACCACTTTTGACAAAAGGACATTAGTATGCTTGCACGTATATATAATTAAAGTCACGTTTGTCTATCGTATTCCTTAATCAACCTAATCCCATCGTATTTATTAATCCCAGAAAGTGCATTTTCAAATAGATATCATTTGCCTTTGATTAACCGGAATTTAGTGCATAAATGTGACTCAGATATGGAACATCCTTTTTAATGAGATTTGCGCTCTCATTTCACCGTAAAGAAAATAAGCACTTGTTTGGTTGATAAAGACAAGAGAGCATCATATAGCTTCTGTCATTAACCGATTATAACAACGGTACACTACACTTCACCTAATTCCTAATCATTTCGATAGGATTGTATAAGACCGACCAATTTCCAACTTGCGACTGAAATAGAATATAATTAGATTTATATGTGTTGACCTGGGTTTGTTATTTGAAATATTACTCAGTGTTTTCGCAACCATATGTCTTGTTGTGTGTAAGGTCTCCCAACTACAGTGAACAGTAGTAACAAAAGAAGGTAGCTTTGTGACGATGACAACAGCTTTAATTATTAGCCGCATCATTTGTATCTCATTTAAGATATGGTTTATACGTTTTACTATCGTTTCCTAGTTTGAATTTCGCTTTGGTGTTTGAAATTCATTCTCATGTTTGCAACTCGTTTCCTAGTTTAAATGTCGACTGGTTTACAAGTTTGAAACTCAAGTACAGAAATCTTTTTTCAACTTTTAAACAATCTTTCAAATGAGACCGAGACGTTGTGATGAATTATTAAAGTAGTTTTTATCTATATATACTATAAATAGTTATGTTTTCCACCTTCTTAATGCCACTCAAACAGCACGTATGGGTAAACTTATCTCCAACTGGTACAACCTAAATATTGAATGTAATTCTATCGTTTAAATGATTTGCATTGTTTTTTTTTATTTCTTGTTCTACCATTTAATTGAACACGAATCATTTCACCGTATATGTGTAGTTAACATACACTTATCCTAACCCATATTTAACAGTGAAAACGAAAAAAGAAAACTATTGACTTTCGTTATTATAACATCCATAATTTGGTGCGAAGTTTATTGAATAAATTTTAATTTCAAGTTGTTAAAAAACAGCAACTATGGATCATACTACATATTCCTTATTTGTTTAAGGGCTGGATATCCAATGTAAGCATGAATTATATATGAGCTCTAACATTATACATATAAGAAACGGAACAATATTAAAAATAGTCCAACAGTAGTCCAAGAAATCCAACAATTACTCACAAGTTTTCCGATATTAAATTTTAACGAACTTGCATTTAAATATTTTTGTATTGTATTGGCTATGATCTTCTATATGAATAGAAAAAGCTTTTACATGTAATAGTTTTACACAAATACTAGCCTAATCAACTGTAGCTTTGAGACGACTCTCGTAATGTGGCTTTGGTAATTGGAAAACCTCCAAAACAAGCAAGGCGTCCGGTCATAAATCGATGAGGCTAAAAGGGTCAAACTATTAAAACCCATGTTATTGGACAAATCACGAATTTGGAAATAGTGCCAAATAAAGCTCAAACACGCGTTAGACATGAGCCAGTCAAAACGTGCCCCCTAGTCCCCATTTCTGCACTGGTGAATTTCGCTGAAAAGACAGACGATCACTGTAGGAGCTTTTCTATCTCCAGAGCGTGATGAAGCAGAAGAGTTACAAATCTCTAGTTGATAGAGTTGTTAACACTGGAGACCTAGCCTGTTTGTTTTATCCAATCAGAAAGTATTTTAATCTACTGCCGTGTTAGTACAATTACTGTTGGATTATTTTCAATCAGAACGCTTCGCTATCAGGGCTTTTCGTTTTAAATTATATCATGATTTTCATGTTCTATTTCAGGTCAACATGACTATGTGATTAGCTTGAACTACTTAAATCAACAAAGTGTTTTCATTCTCATCAGTAGAATTTACCAGTACTATGATCAACAAGGAGTCAGCACGTGCCATTTCGGGAAATGCCTATCAGTACGGCAGTCGAACTCGATATTTAATTTTACAAAAAATATTAATAGTGCCCTTACTAAAACAAACACTGTTTCAACGAAACAATAAGTACCGTGTGGTTTGTTTTCTGATGACACTTGGTCGTATCATTGCATATATCACCGCCTATAAAATTGTTCTGTCCTAAATTTCTATACGAACGTATCACCTGTCCTGCATTACTTTCTATCCGGTCGTAAACTAAATCCTTCTAGGGAACTTCCAGCCTCAAAATCGTATCCACAGGTGCTTTGTAACATAAAGTCTCAGTAATAGTCATTTCTGACAATTTTTCGTCACCATTTCACATCTACGAGTTCTCAATATTCAGTAAAACCGTTTTCCACTTCAAACACTTTGCCATATTCCTGGTCATAGTGTGCATGCACACATATGAATATGTTGAAATCAAAATTTCATTAATATGATTAAATATGCAGTAAAACAAATGAAAAAGCGATGACAACTTATAAGGAATGACTGTTACTTATAACAATCATTAAGGGCCTTGGTCACCTTGGTAACATAAAGGTCTTATGTTACCAATACCCTTATGACGAAGATTTTGAGGCTGGAGGCTGCATAGAAGGATTTATTTTACGACCGGATCGAAAGCAATGCAGTGCAGGTCATATGTCCTATGAAAATTTAGGGCATGTAATTATGACGTTAATACCGGACGTATACAATGGCCACAAGAAAATGGGTACGGTAAGACGTCGTATAGGCCTTATTCTAACCGTATGCGGGTGACGTGCCGTGCGTAAATATACATAAATAGGGAACAAAGCTCAGCGGTATTAATGAGACAACTATGACCGCTTTGTTCACCGCTGTTACGACTCCCTTCCTTCACAGAATTTTGGGGTACTTTATATTTTCTAAAATAATTAGATAAGCATTTTGAGGTCTATTGGGAGCTCATGTAAGGTCAATTGGGGTACTTTATAAGTTCTTACTTAACTTGATACGTATTCAAGTCTATTGAAGGTATAGTTCAGGTTTACTGGGTACATTCAAGGTCTATTGGGGTACTTTTTAGGTTCTAAAATAATATGATAATCATTTTGAGATCTATAGGTTCTAAAATAATTTGATAATAATTTTGAGGTATATTGGGGGTAGGGCCTACATGTAAGGTCTATTTCGTTACTTTATAAGTTCTGAAATAATTTGATGTCTATTGAAGTATAATAAAGGTCTTTTATGACGTCTATTGTTTACTGTAAAATAATATGACATACAGTAGGCCTGTTTCTAGCCCTCCAATTGAACAGCCATAGTTATCTCCCCATTTTTATTGGTGTTATCATATACATGTAGGTCATTGGGTGTACCGCCCGCACACGTTGTTGTTGTAAGTTCGTTGGTTTTTGGTCATATGTTTGGACTAAAATCAATTTATCCATGACAGTTAGTGAGTAAATCATTGTATTGATAATCTTTCGGCGTTTTCTAGTACTTTTGCAACGTTTTAGAGTCTATTGGGGGTAATTAAACTATCTATTGTGGGTAATTGGGGTCTATTAGGGGTAATTCGTCGGACCCGACTCTCACTGCAATAGCGTACCAATATAGTTAAAATCCATCTCGATGACAAACGCAGCCTATACTCTAAATAAATAAATTCATCATCTGTAAACAAACTTGTGTTGTTGTGATATTATCTTTTATCTAAGGGGTAAACACACGTTAAATCTCAGCGAGAGATTTTTCATCTAGGAAGAGTCTCTTGGAAGCAGTGAGAAATCTATATTTTCTCTCTTTTTTCGGGTTAGAATGGTGTTTAAACCCTCGACATCGGCCATAGTGGTGTTACTAAGACCTCTAACGCCAGTTTGACACCTGATGAGATAACAGGTGTCAAAACCCTCCAAGCCTGTGACGGCTCATGCTGTGATTCGGTGTCAACCTGACGACAGGGGTCCTAACAACAACGTTATGACCTATGATTCAAACTAAAACCCTTAACCCGCATGTCAAAAAATTAAATTCTGAGAAAAACAGGTCCAAATGGCTTATTTTAGAAATGACATCATGATATCGGTGTTGGTAAAAATAACCCGCTAAAACGGACACGTGTTCCGGCTATAAAAGGGGAGTGACTAAAAATATCTCACTCACATGGAGTAAACCATCGACAAGCACGGCTATATAGCATTAGGGTCTTAAGGTCTCAATTTTTGTAGGCCTTCAATATTGTTAAAAGTTCCTTTTGTTAGGCCTCCCGTTTTGGGGGCCTTTCATTTGTTGGATAATTTATTTTATTAACCACTCAGTTTCATTTGGCCCTAATTCTGCTAGGCATTTGCTAGGTATTAGCTCTTACATTTTATACGGCGCTATAGATATTGTTTTAGTTCCTCGACTGCGGCAGAATTTCAGGGCTTTAATTAGGTTTTCAACCAGTCATGTTATCAATTTTGTGGCCTTTGAAGCTGGTCTGAAGCTCCATTAACAACAACAGAGTGGTCCTAAAGGCTAAACCACAAGTATAGTTACCAGTAGATCAATCCGTTAAACCAAGTTTCTCAGAAAAGAAATTGTGGAAGCTTAAAGGTACAATTAAAAAACATTTTAATTAGAAACGTCACGGCCTTGGAACTAGTGCAAAAGAAAATCTGAGAAATGTCATACGTGAGCTGGTTAAAGGCGTGCAGGTAAATCTCCATTTGTACACTAGTAAGTTACCGGAAACGACAGACAATATCATGAGTGATTTCTATCTCCAGACCGTGATGAAGCAAAAGAGCTGTTAACACTATGTACTGGGCCAAACTTATTTGGACAAAATAAAAAGTGTACAAATGTACATGTCAACGGACATTTAATTTCTATAATGTCTTTATCTAAAACAAAATACAGAAATAAGTAAATTTGTCAAATATTTTAGTATTTAACGTAGATCTTTTTAAGGCTTCTGATGGCATTTTCAGACATTTAATATTCTGGCTAAATTGATAGTTTTTAAGATATATTGCATTGACACAGGAATGTGGTTGAATTCGAAATTGAGAAGAAAGGCTCGAAACCAACCGACAGTCTCGAGCATTCTAAATGGAATCGATTCTTCTTGCTATACGTCGAGACATCGACTCTAAGATACACCAGTGCCATCTTGTTTGCACTTTTTTATTTGCTGTGGCTAACGTCGCCCCAAATATTGGCGGAAATTAATGCACCATGATGGCCTGTGAGAGTTGTCTTAGTCTCGTCCACTATAGAAACTCTCGCGAGAATACGATTGTCTCTCAAGTTGACACGAGTAGGCCTATTATTGCAATTAACTTACATAACGCTCCAGAGATGGCAATTGTTGTCATTGAGTTGGATCTCATCTTATGATATATATTTAAGCCAGAGCATGTGTTATAATTATTACGTTCACGAGGAATTGGTGTTTAAATTTATGCACTAGTTTGATTGGAGTTTAAAGTTGTACTCAAGGCAATTTTACTTATATGTAACGGATCGTCCACTTCACCCTGTCCCTTACCCACTTACGGTGGGAAATCGGGAGGAATTCTCGCAAAAACCATCCCGCTATTGCCAGAGACACAATGTGTTTGTTTGTTTGATTGGGGTTTATCGTCATTCTCAAGGATATGTCACTTATATGAGGACGGATTGTCCACTTCACACTACTCCTTGCCTATTTACGGTGGAAAACCTCGAGGAAAACTGATAAAAACGCACAGCATGCGACACACTAATATACATGGTGGTCAGACTGAGCTGCATTGTGGGACTCTCTTATATAGCTGATGTTCGACAGATGGACTCGATTCCGTGAATAGTACATGGCTGTACTCGTTAACCACTAAGCCACGGCCGACTGAATAGTGGATAAGCTGACCAAGAATCCCAAAGTCCCCATATAATATTTGTTATATTATACCGAATTTTCAAAATTCCAAGTCATTCTGTATTGCTCATTGAACAAATTTCTCCCTGAATAAGTGTTGCGGCCAATATAACGTCGCGGTCCAATATCGCATAATATAACCCGCGACAAACACACACATAGAATGAGGAGAAATTTAAATGAGGTATAATATAAACCTATATATGCCATACCTATAGTAGAAACAGAGTAAGATGTAATATATATTAGGCAAAGTTTACCGTCACTCTTTCGGCAACATATTTAAGTTAGAAAAAAATAGAAATTAAACGTAAATTTTTTAATATTTTGCTCTCTGTTTTGATTGGTTGTGATTGTCTTTGTCGATCGTGTTTATAAGAGAATATATAGCTGTATGTAGCCTACTTGTATGTTACCAAACAGTTGAGTGTGGGAGGTATGACAATTCCCATCAAACCCCTTTTCTCTTATTCTATTAATACACAATAAATGATATCAAGGAAATCTGGACTAGACAAAAACATTGTAAACAATTAAAAGGAAATGGCTGTCAATGAGGATAAATATCACACACGATGGCCACAGGAAATCGCTCAAAAACCGGAAGTCCATATTCACCAATAGGCGAAACCTTAGTTAGTACAGACTTAATTACAATCTCACGTGACAGATTAAACATGATTTCTCTCTCGACAGTCCTCTGTCTAATCGATATTCAATCAATCAGTTTCGGTATAATTAATACCGTTAGTTTTCCGCGTATGCTCATTGTGTCTATATAAACAGTGGCTGATAGATGTACATGCTTCCCAGGCCACTTTAATCACTACCATTACCGGACTTTTCGTGCCATGTCCTTTCTCTCCTGGGAAAATATTTTAAATAAATGACATAAACGCTGTGTGCCCAATTATTGTTCTTATCGATATTCATAAAACGGAAAAGTATATAATCTGGCTTTGTAGGTAAATACCTTAGTTTGTTTGTGTACCCAAGCACCTTGTTTTGTGTTTCAATCAATTATCTATTTATATGTTCTTGCGGGTGAAATATTACAATTTATTACGTATACATAATGGAATGACACAATTTAATCTAATTGGAAAGTTTATATTTCTGTTTATACAATTTGTTGTTAAAATTGGAATTATTTTGGGTCAAATGCCATATTTTCTATGCCGATGTTGAATTTGAGCGGATGCTATATGACCACGCAACAAAGAGATGATTTCATGCGATTGAGCGTCACGTTTCTAATAAACTCCTGCAGTTCAAAATTTGTCTGGTGCAAACTTTGGAAAAAAGTAAGGAATGCTCATGCTCCTTCATTAAGTCCATTTTACGATTGTCCCAAGCGTATAATTTGTGGAAAAACTCAAGTCCATTTATTGAAGTCAGTAGTAATATGAGGGTAGCTGAGACTATCACGCATGCGTGGAGTGCAAAGGAGGGAATTCTCTATCGTTATTCACGCGGTACTTATCGAATTACACGGAGGGAAACTCCGACTACGGAGGCTGGGTGGATATACAGTGGGGAAAGCCCGGCCAGATCAGGAAGCTTAACACAGCAGTGAACGTCTTCGGAAGAGCATCGGGAATACCCATGCTAGCCTCTAGGATCATAGTGGGCTACATGCTGGCTGGTATAGCCATGTATTCTGTTTACATTGTGAGTGTGTCTTCTAGTTAACGATCAAATTGTCTTAGAGATTCTTTATTTACATTTGAGAATCGTCTTTCAGTGATCGTACTAAGTGACCCAGCTACATAACTGTAGGTGCCATGGAATAACAGCATTAGTTACATAGAATTTAAAGACTAACTAAAATGTAGCGAAGTCTATGTTCCAGACAGTATTATAGGGTGTCTCGGGAAGTCAAGGATAAGGCATTCTATACGGGCGGCCACTCATCACACAAGATAGGAGCCACATGTAAGGTAGGCGTTTTACTATGTGCCACTTGGCAACGTGAATTTCTTGTGTGTCTGTCGAAATCGATACGTGGTTTTGGCACACGGTCTCCTAGTGTGAACGGTGACACACACGCCGACGGAGAGTAATGAGTGAAGGCAGGCGGATACAATCCCCTTGATCGCTCCCTGATCCTAAATTGGTAAAAATAGTCTTCCCTCTTTCTCTCCTCTAGTACTGTATACATGGCGGAAATGGGGAAATGTCCGGTGAGTCTGACTTCGCTGGTAACATTATCGATTGAGCTGTAGGCAGATCTTGTTTTCTTTAATTCTACCCTCTGTCTCAAAACAGTAAAGAAAACCATCAGTCTTCCTTGATTGAGGTATATCCTCGCTATAAAAACACCGATTCACTATATGATGTTTATTTACACTCTGGTGGTGGTAATAATGCCGGACCCGTGTAATATAAAACAGCGACCTCTACGGTTGATACGGACTCTCAACACACATAAAGCGCAATATGAGTTTTTATTAGTTTTTTCAGGAATGCAACGGTCATCTTTATAAGATTGTTATGAGCATGTTTGCTGATATATTACTTGCTGAAATGGGGACTGCAAAGACTTAATTGAAAATATGGTACGCTATCTGCTTTCCTATTAATATACATGTATGTGTACAGATTTTGTTGCATGGAAATGTGTAGCTATATTACAAAATGTGAATGCCCGTGAATGATTTACCATGTCAACGTGCCTGTGGAATAATAGGCTCATGCTTTCCTTGTATCTTAAAATATTTGTTTTATCTATAAACACAACAGCGACGAGGCATCATGATGTTTAGGAGCGACCTAAAATGCCTTTCAGAGATGATATTTTTTGTTTCAAAGATTGACATACTCTCACTATAATTGTTACAGTATTGGTATGTCTATAATTGCTATGCCTTATTTGTAAAAACATATACCCTAAAATCATGCGAACTGGGCTATTGTGTTGCCTTAAGGTCAGGTAGTTTAAGGGCATGCCGTTGACGTCCTCAATGTTATTAGCAAAAGTCTCACAGGGTTTTAGATCCTTCGGTGACACTGTGCCAATATATTCATCACACAACCCCTATAGGATCAAACAATTTATAAACCTGTCTGTCGCTAGTCGGAGTGAAGATAAAACAAACGCGAACATGATCAATCAATTGCCTGTGTGGAATAAAAAAAAAATATCCGGGAGGAAATAGTGATATAACGCAATGCATAGCGACATTGAAGAAATGGGGTAGATTGCATAGCACGGATTGAACGGATTCGTATCTTTCGGTGAAATTCGAAAATGCATAAAATTCGTTCGTCTGTCCATCCGTCTTGTCATTCAATCATTCATTGACGCATACAAGCACCGAATCAGTCATGCAGTCATTTAGTCAATCCAGTGTAATATTACATACAAAAACAAAGTTAGCAAATAAGTCTACATTGAGGTCAAAATGGTGCCAAGACAAAGCACATAATTAAGGAGATGAAAAAAAATTGGGTAAACGTCTGGAGTCCTCTGTTTTCCAGAAGTAAGGCCAAGTTTTAACTGCTTTTCGCGACTGATACAAACGAGGTAACATTGGCAATCTGACATCAATTTTGAATTCATTCTTTATTTTTGGATGACAACTCAGTGCAGCTGGCTCGCTTCGCCTCTGCTGTATAATACACTGACGACGTCACTTCGTGTATATGTTGGTAGCAAGGTCTATAGATACAAGATCATAGAGAATGGTCCATATATTGAGATGCACAGTAATTCAGTCGTCAATTGTATATATGATCAGGTTTCGTGCGAGTTCAATTCTAGCAAAGAACCTTTTGGCATAACTCTATTCCAGGCCACTCCAATTAGATTACACAAGTCTTACTTCTTTTTTCTCCGGGGATTATCAGGAAATGGGTCGAGTTTCCAGGGAACTATAGAGGACCCAGAGGTCGTTACCCTGCTGCATATATATAACTGAAGGGCATCACTTGTGATCGTCTCTATAGATTTTTTTATTTAATTAGGCCTAGAAATTCCCATGCGACATCTTTTGGTTCTATTCCAATCAGCGAATAGAGTATAAAAACTGTTGACAGCGATATTTAAACAGACGGCAATATCGCTGTACAGACTAGTATCCATTCTATGTTGACGGAACAAACACAGCCTGAACTAATGCAGATGCTTTGTATTCGCAGAAAATTGAATTCTAACAAAAATAGTTAATTTAATATTTGTTTGTATTGGATTGTGTTTTCGGGGTAGCTACGCTGGTATGAATTACGTTGCAGTCATGCAAAAACGTCTGTTAGTTTGCGAATAATGAATACCCTGTGTTTTTATAATAGACTGCTCATATCCATATTGCATCAAATCATTGATTATAACACTAATTTCAAGCAGTATTTTTTAAAAAAAGATAGCACTTAAAGGACTATGTCTCAGTGCTTCCCGTACAGAAAGATTTGTGAGTATTCTATCGTAAGCCGCTGCAGCTCAGTCGGTAAGAGCGCCGACCCTACTAGTCAGAGGCCCGTGTTCGAATCCTGGTGGAGGCAAACAAACATTTTTCCTCTACAATACACATACATAATTATATATACGTATACAGAGTGGATTGTATTTGACAATGTTATATAGGATGTCACTGTGGCAGAGTTTAATTAGGAAAACTCATTCGGAAATAAGACAAACGGTTAATTACAGCCAACTTAGCCCTTCGAGTGTTTATTCCGTGTAATCCGTTGCCCATTAAAACAACGCGATGCACGGGCTTACTGAAACAGATGTGAAAACAGGCCAAATAACACTAATCCAATGGCAGAAAGTTAAACTGATGTAATGAAATTAAATCTATCGTTTTTTGGACAGTCCTATAAAGCTATTTGAGAAACCGTGATAGAATACCATCTCTCAAACTATCCTAGCTACTACTTCTTTGTGCTCCTATTATTTGGTTTTGTATCTTGTTCTTTTGTGCTATAAGAGTTCTAGCTATGGGTTTGCTGGTAATGCCCGCAAATCGATATTTGTGAAATTGACTAGATAAAAAAATGATTCTCGTTGCCTTTTGAGAGTTCCATCTGGTCTTCCATATAATGAATTGTAAATACAGATCTTAATCTATCTGACTTCTAGAGAGAAAATTATCTGTGTGAAAAATTAGGGTAGGGTTTTTACAGCCTTATTACATTTCATCTCATGCTTTATTCATACTGTTTGTTATATTTATACTCCATGTTATTCTTAGCAGGCCTCCGCATTACTTTTCCAATCACTGAAAGCACATTTCCAAATTGGGATTCCCTGTCATCAATTGAGAAAAAGCTTGGCAATGTATTAAAAAAACTGAAATAAACTCTTTAAAAAATAGGGCTTTGTGGAACCCTTCAAGGTTCTTAGTCATGGCTCCGGTGAGACCCTTGTGTCTGTGAATGGAACCCTCACAGCAGCTGTTCCAAGTCCTTTTTCACCAAAGAACCGTTTTTCTCGTCTTTTCTATAGAATGTCCTATAGATGTAGTGTACATTCTTATATTGTAACTTATTTTCAATATTTGAGTTCATTTATTTGAAAACTACTTCCGTACATTAAGACAAAGAATTTCATTCCAATGAAGGTTGAATGGTTGGATGATTATCAGAGAGTGTATGAGCTGAAGGTCGGCGGTTATCTGTATAGAATAACTTAGGTGTATTGAAGATCAAAAAGAATAGTTAAGAGCTAAACGAAAGAAACAATTAAGACATTAACATTAACATTAACATTTTCTGAGAACTGAATCTGTTCGAGTTGATATTGTCTTTAAAAGTCACTATTGTCTTGCGAGATTGAGTTCATTTCAAGGGGTAGTGTATAAGTATGTATTAGGCGTATATTGGGTCACGTCATAAAACCAAATGACTTTTGATTTATAGGATAAAGGGATATTTGCTGTTTGTATAATTGGGTTCAGTAATATAAACAAAATCACGGTTACGGCCCAAGATAAATGCCTTGATATATACAGTTTACACATCTTTAGATTGACACTGTTACACTCTTAGAAATGCACTCTTACAATGTGGCTCTATTGGAAACCTTTAAGGTTCTTCAATTAAGATCCAGGTACAACCCTTTATGGTCCTGCATCACAACAACTGTTCCAAGTACTTCTCCGTTTCTTCTTATATCAATGAACCGTTTTGGTCGTAGTGGTTCCATATAGAACCATCCTCTTTTCTAAAGAATATATCAAAATACACTAACTAAACTATATTCTGAGTCAGAAATAACACCATTACAAACGATGCCGACAAGTCATGCGTGTCTCATAATTAAGAAATCAAAAGACAGCGTAACGGATGATCTCCTTATATGTTTTGTGTGCTCGGAAGTTGTACAAAGAAATGCCTTTTTCGAGTCACTGGAAAAGTAATTCCGACAAAATCTCCATTTGGTGTTTCATTTTTTAAAAGGTATATCACGATCTCTCCCTTCTTTCACACGGGATTTATACAGGGTGTTGCTTTTTCTATCTATCAGAGTAGTTCACACCGTCCACTTGTTTGAGTTCTCTGGTGCAAAAGAAAAAAATCGTTTCCTCTTTCCGTCTCTGATCAATACTCCTGTCAGGACGTCTATCTTAATTGAGGCTTTGTAAATTCAGGTTGCCTTTAACACTAACCATTAAGATTAGAATAAGGACAATACCTCTATTGATGTAGACAGAGAGCGGACCAGACGGTCTGAGCCGTAACGATTGGGCTATATTGAGAAATCTAGCCTGCAGACTTTGGCCTAATTATTATGAGTTCTAGTGTACATTACTATAATTATTTTCAATCGGAACAGGACAAAAAAAGTGTAACTCAGACAATAGCTTAAGCATCGACTTAATAAATGCGAAAAGCAGCAATCTTTGTCTTTTACCGAACTGATCTTTTGGAAGAATGTGAATTCTTGTCACATAAATAAATTAGCAATTTACGTTTTACATGATAATGTCTGTTCTTATTGCTGAATCAGTCCATACTGAAAGCAAAGGGCCATGTAAACGGCATCGTGGAAGCCAGACGTGGCACACATATGACAGGTAACTGATAGGCTCGAGCACGTGTATTGTTATATTTGTCCGTTAAATATACACTACTAAAACAAACTATACAAGCTTACAAAAGTACTAAGACATCTTCTGTATCGCCTGTTTCACGAGGTGGAGACAACAATGTTCGCCGGGCATACAAAGGAGGAATTTGTAGCGACAGGTTAAGCCTTAGCTGAAATGTTCATTATGATACCAAGGTACCAAAAACGACCATAAAGATATCCAGTTTTAACATAAAGAGTCCCTTGTCTTTTTAACAATCTGAATACTGTTGAAGATTGCCAATTAAGTGCCAATTGGCCCACTTGTCGTCTATACATTATTTATAACAGTTTGACTTAAACAACGATTAGATGGATTTTGGAAGGATAACTTTACACTTGTTTTGCTATATGTCGTTTAAGTAATCTTACTGATATAATTTGGAAGAATATAATGAACAATTACCGTGGCAAGTGATCCAGTTGTAAACCAGAACTATACTGTTCTTATTAGATAAACATGAGTGGGTCACAAGCTGTGGCGGGGGTGGTTTTTACGAGGTTTCCTCACGGTTTTCCACCATACTAGGACAAGGAACAGTGTGAAGTGGACAATCCGTCGACATATAAGTGAAATACCATTGAGTACGACGTTAAACCCCAATCAAACAAGCAAACAAACAAAATATTAGATAACCTCGTCTATATTGACCATAACCCTCGGTCTATAAATACAATGTGTATTACACCTCTGCAGCAGTCCCACTATTGCTCCACGTTTAATACCAACATATTTTGTTCTAATAGTTGATGTAGTTGAAATATCAGTAACTATTTGACATCTTCTAACATTAAACTCCAACCATATTAGGGGTCTTGTTAAAAATATCAGTAATATATTTCTAAACATTAATCACACTGGCACTGTGATGTCTATCTACTAGTATATCCATTCTTCGGAACCAGACCAAAGTCCTTTAAATGAAGCAGTAGAATCAAAGAACACTTGTGACTACATCATATCAACAAAGACATTGTATTTTGTCATTATAAAACCTAGCTGTACTCTAAAAACATCTTGACAAAACCTGTAAAATTCTCAGAACTAGAGGTGTAAAGAAAAAACAGCCAGTACAGCAGACTCGGCATCTGATTCGGTCAGTTGTTTTTATGAAACCATCTCTCAAAGGTACCGTGTCTTTGGTTCTCTCTCTGTTTTATCAGATGTATATCTTTGTAAGTTCGGTACTCAATTGGCTTTCACGGCTTTTCGTGCAATTCTCGCGTTATTTTTCATGTATACAGGATTTCAGCTAACGTGTAATATTTAACGCCACGTAATGTTTTACCTAAAATTAATGATAATAAGCCAATAGTGTACCTTAGTGATTTTTGTGTGTAGTTGTAGGACTTTAAATTCGATACTTTTTTAAATCCATTCTAAATTATTACACCAGAATACATTTGTGTCCCATCTGCTCGGGTAATTAATGAGAAGTTAACGCATATCTTTTTCTGACTGATTAGGCTACAGCAGAGAAAAATTAGGGATGTGCAAAATTAGATAGAGTTTTAAGCTGTATTTTAGTTCTTCTCATGCTTTATTCATGACCTTTGCCATATTAAGATTTGACTTTTTTCATATCGCTTTCCGATTTACTGTTCCAGTCGCAGAAAACACATCTCTTAATTGAATGCGCCGTTCGTTTGTCGAGAACAAATTTCAAAACGGTAGAAAAAATATCCTAGCATGTAATCGGAGTATTAACACTTTTAGACGATTATTGATTTTATTATTACAGATTTCCTTTTGAGATTAACTTGAGTTTGATTATTAATACAATATGGCAAATTTAAACTCTTGAGGGGAATATTTGCGCGTTAATTGAGACAATTAGTTGAAAGACATAACCTTAAGAATATGCAGACAGCTGAAATAGGTGGGGTTTTTTAATTGTTTTATGTACCTGCAAATATATTGTTCGGCATTTTTGGTTCGACGTCTCCTTTATGGTGTTTGCACTGATGTATATGCTATGGCGATATGCAATTGAGTAATCTAACCCCAAAGAAAACAAACGGTTGTTTCCATGTCGAATCGACAAGTTTGTTACGGCGTGTCTCTTAATTCAATCTCTATTTGGCTTTAGTAGTTACTATATCCAGACGAGAAGAACAATTCATCAATTTAAGTAGTTATGAAGCCACCCGTCGGACAATATTTTGTCGAGAATGTAACTGTCTTTGCAACAATCCTTGGTCTAATTGATCTAATTTTAACATTGGTGATCATAAATACAGTCATCCTAAGTTTTGTCGCTATGGAAACGCAATTAATATCTAACACGGCTATATCTAGACCGAGAACTTTTAATATTGGCTTTAAATAAAGTGGATGAAATAATCCTCCTTGATATATACAATTGTCAATAAATTGGTTTTAATTGACGCGGTACCATCTATCAACATATAACTACATGTAGGTGCAATGTTTAATGTAGATAGCATTAATTATATCCGTAAGAAAAGCCTTCTTTAAGGATAAATATATTTAAACGACATAATTTATTTCTAATGAAGAAAACGTACACTTAATAAAAAATATACGTAATATGTGATGGTTTTTTTCGGGATAGACATTGATTGAGGAGTCGGTTATATATCATTCAGGTTGGTCGATCGTATCTCAATAAATGGTTGTTTATCAGTAAAGGATCATATCTCAACCACTGACAATGTCTGGATGATATGTAATTTCTCAACAATTGGTCATATCTTTATGAGTGGCCATGTTTCAATAATTATCCACATATCTCAATATTAGTCTTGCTTCAATGATTTGTCATTCCGCAATAATTGGGCTCATATGGCTATGCCTTTCTTCATACCATTTGTATAAAGAATTTGTTCACCAATTTAAAATCGATATAATTAATTTCTTCGCTAAATTTGACCTCATTTTGCCTCGGATCTTGATGTCCTTCTTGAATATATCTTAACAAATTTTGATTGCCTTTGATAGCTATAGCTGACTTAGATAAGGAACATTGATTGCATTGACACAAGCGTTGAGCCGCTTTAAGATAATCCGGGGTTTAATTGGAAACACGGTCTTCAGCACTACTCTTTGAGCTAGTTGGGAATCATACAGTGCGAATTAATTGTGTCCACACCTGCCGAAACTGGCACAGATACACTTCTTAAGGAACAAAGCTTGGTGTAACGGTGACATAGCTGATGCCCATTCTTTTACTCAAATGCAAATATAGCAGCGTATTGCAGTGGTCTTTAAGAAAGACCTCATGCAAATTTAATTCGACTTTTCGTCATGACAATATTTAATATTCGGAAGGATATAAAGTTTTTCGCTGAAAACTTTATCGTGTCGTTCACGTGGGGTCGCTGGATAGTCCCTTAGTATAGTCTGCGAGTAAAATCAAACAGTGGGTCAAATCCAAACTGTATAACCTCAACCCTGAACCGAGCTCAATCCCTCGAAACTTTACTCCGGGTGGAATCAAAACAGTTTGTATAATATCGACCTTGAGCCGGACTCGATCCCTTGAAACTTCACTCCTGGTGACATCCAAACCGTTTGTATAATCTCGACCCATCGAACCTCGACTCTTGTGAAACCCAAACTGTTTGTATAACCTCGACCCTGAACCGGGCTCGATCCCTTGGAACTTCACTCCTGGTGACATCCAAACAGTTTGTATAATCTCGACCCATCGAACCTCGACTCTTGTGAAACCCAAACTGTTTGTATAACCTCGACCCTGAACCGGGCTCGATCCCTTGGAACTTCACTCCTGGTGACATCCAAACAGTTTGTATAATCTCGACCCATCGAACCTCGACTCTTGTGAAACCCAAACTGTTTGTATAACCTCGACCCTGAACCGG
>JAVFBX010062014.1:0-17044 GCA_034783855.1 Mopalia kennerleyi | reverse complement strand
AACTTTAGTTGGATCAGCTTTAGTAGACTATTTATCAAACATGTCAATTTTACCCCATCATATGTCAAAGTTACCCCAGACCATTGGGGCAACATTGACATGTTTCCGATTTTTTTCTTTCGCTATTTAGAAGCAATGGAAGAAAAAATATTCAAATGGATAGAATTACAATGGGGACCCTGTCCTGGTGTACTTATACAAAAGTCAAACTTATTTAATAGTCCAACAGTTTCTGTTCATTAAGGCTTTATATAAAAACATGTCAAAGTTACCCCGCTTTACCTTATTGAATTACAGATTGGTCAAAGTTATTTCAAGGGGCCAAATATAATACCTAATATTCAATAAAAACTTAATTTTAACTGAAATATATTTAATATTTCCCTTTTCAACTGAATATTTATTATTTTATCAAAATTCATTTCTATCAGAGATTGAATATAAAATACACAGGGGTTTTGTGACCCCAAAAGGCTATTAGATAATTTTATTCACTTTTGATAAATCAAAAATTCAAGTTTTCACAAGTTTTATTCACTTTTGATAAACAAAAAATCAAATTTTCTCAAAAGGAACTCCTGAACTACAATATTTATACTTGTTACTACATCCACCAACATATGTTTATTGCTCAAATCAAGAGTAAGTCTGAAGAGAATTGTGCAATACCTGTTTTGAGTATTATAAATAGAAAGCTTGAAGCTACATTCATTTCTACATATGTCAAATAAATTTTTATGTTACATATGTGAAATTGTTTTACACAAAAATGAAAATCATTTTAACATAAATGTAGAAATGAATTTCACATATGTGAAAAAACAATTATACAAAGGCAATATAAAAGAAAAACTAATTTGACATATGTAGAATAAAGGTAAAAGTGATAAAATGAACTGCAATTATGTAAAATAAAGGTAGAACTTAGAAGTGATAAATAGAATTGCAATTAGTATAATGATTCAAGACATAAATGCAACTAAATATTTTTTATTCGGTCCAATAAAAAAAAGCCTGTTGATAAAAGTACCAAAATAATAGCTGCAATTTCTTATGCAAACATTGAAGAGATTCTTATTATTTCTACGAATAAGAACTGCTCAGGTGCCTGTCCTACGAATCATGTGTAGACAGGGGCTAAATAGCCAGAAATCAAAAGTTTGGTGTCCAAAATGGTAATTTTTCTTCACCATAACTTGGTGTCCAATTTTGACAGTTTTCTTATCTCCTGCATGTTAAATTATCTTAAAACAGGGTGTCCAAATGAGGCAATTTTTCCCTTCAGGGTGTCCATTTGGAAGGGTGGATGGGTGTCTGTAATTAACAGGATGTCCAGTATCAGGTAAATAGTGTGGACACCTGTTTTTATTATCCAAGCAAGAAATAGGCTTTGAATTTGAGCTGTTGTGCATACTAGTAAGTCTGATAAAAGTGATAGAATAGAATCAACACTTTGTTCTCATTGGCTAATTGTTTGCTGATGTTTTGTGCAATAACAGCTAGATATGCATTGTTTTTATTGAAATCTTGGAATGGGCCAAGTGAAATTTTACTCTTTTTATAATTGAGATGGTGGGAGGGGGGATTCATACCCTTTAAAGTGGGTTGTAAAAAGGTCCAGCATCAGGCTCTGCGTGAGCACCGAAAGCATGGTGACCAAGGACGTAGCCAGAAATCAAAAGTATGGTGTCCAAAATGGCAATTTTGCTTCACTTTTAAAGTAACTGCATGGGTGACCAATTTTCTCCTGCTGCATGTTAAAGTTTGTTAAAACAGGGTATCCAAATGAAGCAATTGTTCAATTCAGGGTGTCCACTCGGAAGGATGGAGGCCCCTCTGCCCAAGCCCTTGATTGTGATGTGATTACATCTCATGTTAGGTATACACGCCACGACAGGCCCCAGATGTGTTAACAATGAAAAAGAATGTGTGCAGGGTGTTCATTAACAAAAAGTGCTTTTTCAAAAGCAAATTGAAAGATTCTTACCTTCAAAATTTCCATCTCCTAATCGTAACAAGATATACCAAATTGTAGTATAACTTATTTTACAGTACATATTATATACGTTGTAAATTGGAAACATATTTTTTTGTAAACTTTAGTTTTGAATAAGGGATAAATAAATAAATCATTTTGTTTGGATTGATTGGTGCTAGCGTCAGCATGGAATAGAAAGCTCCCAGGTGACTTTCCAGAAAAGTATTTCCTAGTTCCTACCCCAAATCCCTGTGGGCATAATAAGAGTTCTCACCCACGTTTTGGCGTGATTTTAACACATATGTTATATGAAAATATTCAACATTGACATTAAGTTAGGCTTAAACGTTTTCCGGAACCAAACTGACAGCAGAAATTCTGCTGGAAGCCAGATGGCTAAGAATGAAGTCGACTTCCCGTACCAGAAGAAAAGATGGCCGCAGTCGATTGTGGTGCTGTAAATGCCTAGCTGAAGCTATGAAACTATGCTAAGGACTAACAAAAGCCTGTTTCCTCGAACGGCCTGAACAAAATTAGACCAGGCAGGCAGGATATTTTTTTTGTCAATTATTTTTTGTAGATGTTGTTCAAAAATATTAATTAACAAGTAGGTCAACCCAACACCATTCATTCAAATAGAAATCCAATAGCCGAAATGCAGGAAGGTTTTCATTAATACAATAATTTTCAAGAAATGTAACTTAAATTTTGAGAAACCGTCCATAAAGTTATTCTTCTCTGAACTCATAGATCTGGTTTGTCCATAAGGCATAAAGCCTATAACAAAGTGCTCGATGCCATGGGTATGAAGATTCTATTTATTTAAAATAAACATACTCTGATCTTTCCAGAAATATATATTTTGTTATGGTTGTTATTTAGATTAAAAATGATATGTTTAATTATATAGGACTATTGCTGACTAAAACAGACGTTTTATTAATTTGAATAAAACGACTTTGTCAAAACTGAACCGCATTCTGAGGTGTGGCTATGTTATTTGGCTACTTATTTATATACAAAACTGTTTTTAAATACAGCAATAATAACTTACTACAAAGGGCCATAATAGCTGTTGTGTCGACCGTAACTCCTTCCTTTGCGCAGGCTGCAGCTAAGGCATCAATAATGGTACAATGTGGTTTCCGAGAACTGCCTGCTCCCAAGTTGCAGAGATCTTTCTTGCACATAGTATAATAGATGGCGAAATTATCGATAGCATTCATGCATGTCCCAAATATTTCAGGATTCGCCAAAGGTCCGCATTTTTCCGCAATTACATCTGCAGTCTGATAAAAAAGGCAACGTGTTTTGGGTTTTAAAAACAGTGCGTCATGAAACATGTAAAGAAAAACCAGAAGTTTACCGGAATGACCTATAGTTTGCCCCTGTCATATGCAAGAGTTGTCGTTCCTTTCTCTTAGACGGTCTCACATATTACACAAAGGGGTATGTCACGCACATGTGTAAAATGGCACAACTTCGATCACAATTTTAATCTAAGAACAACACTTTTTTTTTCAAAGTAACAAAAAACAAAACATATTTTAAAACATTACATTAGCAATAATAATTCTGTTAAAGAAAACCTCAATGTTCCTTATAAAATTAAAACCAGTTTATCAATGTTAAAATTGCATCATGTGTACCATTAGATTCAAACCGGAAGGGGGCTTACGAACAGCTTGCGTTAAAAAGCTAGATGGTACGTAAATTCATGTGTACTATTTTTATCACAATATTTCTGAATAGGAAAACATACCACTGTAGGACAAGCATCAGACTCAGGGATGTTAGGAGCCTGGCAATTATCGTCTCTGTAGCCATTTACCATCTCCTTGGCCGTGTTATAGGCGGCGCCATTGGGGCCCAAAAGGTCATCTCCTTTCTGGTAGTTGTAAAATCCACACAGGCCACGCATCTACAATAACACAGGAAACATAATCAGTGTACATTTGCTAGCAGCGACTGATTGATAGATTGGTGTTTACCAAATAAGGGTATTTCACTTTTATGGCGACCATGTAATAAAACAGTATATAAACAATTAGTGAGCACACCAAACCCAACAATACAGCTTAAAGTGCTTTCTTTGTTGTAAAAACTTAATGTTTCTCCAGTGCAAAGATTGATTTATTGGTTGATTGGTGTTTTACGCCGTTCTTAAGGATATTTCACTTACATGACGGCGGTGGGTTCCAAGGATATTTGGCTCTAGCACAACCAAGATGTGAAGCGTTTCCGTAATGTCGGAAAATTAATTTTCCTCCAGCTGTGCTAAGTAAAGACAACATTGCTACCCTTCAAACAAACTGACTAAGCCAGAGGGCAGCATACAGTTCGGATACTAAAGATTACAAATATGGTAAATTGGTCAAGACCCAATAATAATATATTGCAAATAAACGGCCCCTATAGCCGGAGGGCCTAGTACAAAGAAAATACAGCATAATTGTGCTTGTAGCCGGAAGCCTTCTATAGCAACGAGCTTTGTTATCTTAAAGATCTTGTTGGATATATGGGAACAATTTAAAAAAAAATAATTTAAACAGTCAGAACATAGGTCTTTCAGCTAGATTAGTATTTAGTCTTGTTAATAATTTCCAAAGACAGATATAAGCGAGCATGTTATATTATATTCAGAAATCGCTCCTTATGAAGCGAACCAGACAAAATATATTTGAACTATAATTCCATTGACACATTTGACGACAACATGCAGACCCGTGTTCGAGTCCCGGCGGTGACAAGCAAAAATGCTCTTTCCCAACGATAAACCTATATGTATAACTAGTGAAAGTTAAAATTTATTTAGAAAATAAAAAAAAGCGTTTAAAATATAAAAAGGACACTTACTTTACTTTTGAAGTAGGGATCCAATCGGATGTAGACGGCGGGCATGTTTTTCTCTTTCAAAAACAGAACACGGAAACCAAAACCTTTGACTAAGTAGAACTTTGAAGCAACTTCTCGGACTACCACTGCCCTAGATACATACGGCAGGTTATTTAGTCTGTCTACGCTGTTAACAAGGACGCTGGTGTACGACAGGGAAACAGTGACGTCGGGCGTGATAATATCTAAGCCACTGATACAGCTTACTTCAAGATCGGCCAGGCAACGCTCGAATCGAAGATTAATGGATAACTGAGCATTGGGATCTACAGGCTTGCCTGCGGTTACGATTGGCTGAAAAAGACGTAAAATATATAATATAATTGTCAAAATAATAAATGAAATAAAAAAACGACAAGGAGGACATATAGATTCAATATTTTTTTTTTGCAGAGGCAGGCTCTATTCCAAAAGTTTTAGTACGTCATGCAAAACGTCGTATCTCTGTTGAATGTATTTACAGTTCGATTAAACTTCTTCTTTAATGCTTCGAAAGAAACGCCATTACGGCGAATTTATAATAGCTTTATTCCATGCTTGAACATTTTGATCGCGAAGACGTTGTTTGACACATTGTGTCGAACATTTTTAGTGAGGTGTGTTTAGGTATAAAGCATAAACTATCGCTGTTAACATGACAGTGATGAACTCCTCAATGTCATGTTAACAAGGCTAGGTTATCCATACATCTTGCACAAATTGTCTTTTTCTTTTCGAGTTGCTTGTTAACCTCTTGTAGTCTTGTAATACTTACTGTGGCTGGAATAATATAAACATAAAGTAAAAACAAAATTGTCTTCTGAAATCTGAACCTCAACTAACCGTAACAGCAGCGTAAGAACAGGCACTGAATTTCACATGGTATTCTTGTTGATCAAAAGTCACAACGTTTCCTACACCGAGAATACTACAGGTCGAAGAGCAGTGGTCGGTTGAACATTCCCACTGACCATGGCTGCAAGCACTGTAAGAAAAAGAAATATTATTTTGAAGAACTTTGAATCCACGATTGTGTATTCAGTTAATTCTGACGAAAATCTAAAGCGACAAAAGAAAAAATATGTATACAATTAATTAGTGACTTGTGCATAGAGTGGCATTTAGAAGCCGGGAGTTATAGACACATACACATTGTTAAAAATAAAATTTCTAGGAATATCTGGTCTTTAAGACTTTTATTATCTTGTATATACAACAAAGCTATTGGTTATTTTCATATCGTTGAAGAATAAAATAAATACTTAATTTGTCGGATAACGGATGCTTGATAACGGCCTTAGGATCTAGGGCTAACAAGTTGTACTCCATAATCATATATCTGTGTTAAGTATTAATTAATAATTATTTATTAACTATTAATTGCCCAATTTCGATATGAAAAACTATTTGAAACAATAATAAATTGTCCTATTGTTCAGGACGGGAGTCTCGTAATGTCTTATAGGGGGTGTTGTGGACGTACTCTGACGCCAAAGCAGTTGAAATCCGGGGCCTTTTCAATAACGTACCAATGCATTTTGTAACTATCAAGTATCACCTATCTTAGTTTATACGTACCGGTATTATTGTAAAAATACCGGTACGTATAAACTAAGCTAAGTATCACCTAACTTTTCAAAGCAGACCGCAATACGCAGGTTATGGACGGTTTTAATTAAATAGGCCCAATGGATAAATGAGTGGCATTTCTAAGCGCCACTTCTCCGAATGTTGTGACGTCAGAGGACCTCCTTTGTCAGTTTTTCAGGTTTCCATTGATACGGTAGCACCTTTTTTGGGCACACTTTCGGGAATCTTCGTGCGAACATTTTTTTTTATCATTAATGACGCCACGGCGTCAATTACGTTACAGATTTATTTTAGGACGTTTAATGAAAGTGTGACTTGCAGTGAAAAAACAGCCCCCAGAAACTAAAATGTCGAATAACAACTGAACCATAACAATTTGGATGTTCCCGGATCTTCTGATGTATTTGACCCATTTGACCGTAAGGTCATACAGGTTTTTTCCGTCATAAATCGGCAGGTCAAACCTGGGACTGAGTATACTCAGTCCCAGATCAAACCAATAAGGGAGAGTAATCTTCCTTGCTGATATTACAGAGAGCTAAAAATGACAAGATACAAATCAAACACAAAACGCAAAAATGAAAGAATTTGATGTTTGTAAATTTATAGGTCAGCGTCGCATGGAATCGGATTTGTGTTATTCTACAGCTCAAAGAGCACTGCAGCGAGTGAAGTCCAGCCTCAGGCTGCAACGCCAAAGAAGGTGCATTCTCACAGTACGATTTATAGTAACGACTTTGGGGAATTCTCCTCATTTCTTGCGTTTTGATTGGTCGCTCATTCAGTATTATTTTTTCAACCAATCCAAATGCCGCAAATATGGGGAATCCCTTGAAGTCGTAACTACAAATGGCACCGTTAGAATGGGCCTTACGACGATCTACTTTATGTCATACCATGTATTGCAATCAACTTCCATAGTTCTGCCACTGACGAACAGCTCCCCTTTGTATCTACAAGGACACTCTGTTGGCTTGATACACAGACTGCCTTCTCTGACAAACCCGCTGGCGCACTCACAGCCCGGTACACAAGAAGTAGAGCATTCGGGCTGAATAGTCATCAGTGTCGAGCATGACCTATAGCATTCGTTATAACAATTTGTGTACACCATGTTTTCCGGACAAGATTTCGCTGGAACAGAAAAAAAAACTTTGTATCATTTATTTATAAAGCATATTTGTTAAAAAGATGTAATTACAAGAACTACTTTTGTCTATTGAAATCGGCTTTTAAACATGATTTAGTAAATCAATAGGTGTTTTACGTCACATTCAGCGGTATTTCAGCTACGTGTCATGCATAGTCAGACATTTTTATCCAAGTTTCTTTATTTAAAGATCAGATATCAGACTGAACCTTTAGCAGCAAACGTCAACAAGAGAAACAAATCAAACGAAAAGTAATTGTCTCAGCTAAACCATTTCAAATCATGACATCTATTTTTTGCATATAGGGACGAATTATTACTAATAAATCCGGACATCTGCAATTAACGGGTCGATTCTGATGGACAATTAACAAACCTTTGGACAACAGAAACTAGAAAAGAGAGTATCAAAGCCGTATAACAGCAGTAGAAACCCAGGCCAATATACTTACGACAGAAATCTGCAGTTCTCCATGAAGCATGCACTCCGTATTGGGCACATTCTTGTGCAAAAATACTGAAAATAGTGCAAAGTGCTGTTTCAAGATTTCCGGGGGGCATCTGGGCCGCGCCACAATAGTCAGCCATACAACGAACAATCCTAGGCTCTGGATTAATCTAAGGAAAAAAAGTGCATAATTATTTTACGATTAATTTGAATGTTCATTTACAGCTTTGCTGTGTTTAGGATAGGTGAAGATAGAGAGTGTGCATGTCCTCCCCATACGCACACAGCGACGATGTAGATGGAGAGGCGAATTGCAAACTTTTCCCGAATAAAAAAAAACAGTTTTACGTACGGTTTTTAATTTTGTTTTACAAAAGAGGGCATTGAATGTGAAAATTAGTCCGGTCTTCAGAACAACATAATACATACCGACTGCCTGGTAGGTAAAACAGACCTCGACAGAGCTAGATTTACTGGGTACTAAGATTGTTTTTAAAATAAATTGGGGGAACCAAAATTTTCCATTTGACAATTAAAATCTCAGTGAATGATATTCTTATTTTACTCCAAAATTAAAATATCTTATTCTTTGCGGTTTAAGGCAGATTGCCGTGGGGTATATGGCCATAACGACCGAAAGGCAGCCGTAAGAGGTCTCCCTTGACCTCCCTGTGAAACGGTTTTTAAATGTATCCCAGACTGACGTTCGAGCTTTAAAAGTGAACTTTAAAAGTGAATGCAAATATGGCATGGTGGTATACAAAAGGTTGCCCCGATTCCCACCAATTGTTGGGAAAGTAATGTGAACACCTTTGATTTAATTATAGTAAACTTACAACTCCAATCAGGGGGAATAATGCTATTTGATTTAATTGTTTCTTAACTTAAAGAAATACTTCAGTAGGTTGATAAATACGGACCCAGAGCTGTAATACTCACATGTTGTCCGCATTGTTTGAGATTTCCACCCCTTAGTCGGCTACAGGCTTCTCTTGCTTCTGCTTCCAGGTCACTGCCTACGTTACAGTTGTTCAATACGTTAGTTGCATCACTATCACACTGTGCCGAAAAAAAAACCATTAACAAACATTAAACTTGAAACTCTCAAAGTCAAGTAAGCGTATTTACATTTTCTTACGTTCGATATGCGCATGAGTACAAACATGCCTACTAAGCCTACTGAAGAACCAAATCAAACGTCTTACCGTTTCGCCTGGTATGTCAACGGCGTATGACTTTCCGAATGTGACTGCGCTGGCTGTTGTCTGTCCTTCCGCTGTTACAAACTCGTCTAACAAAAACACAGCACATACATCCAAATTAGTAAAGGAAGAGAGGTATTGTAAATGAGCTGACCTACTTCAAAATAGACAAACCGGATAAATAAATACTTTCCATGGATTCTGTTGTAATTGGACCAAAAAACAGTCAGACATTAAATAATATAATTCTCTAAGAGCATATGATCTTTAAATCTATGTACGGTTCAATCATTGATCTTAGAATATTCTGTGCAAGCCATTCTGTTTTCATAGACAAAATATATATTGCAAATCATGTTAAGCTATTGCTGCAGGAGAAGGTTATATTGTATCTATGGATTGTGCCGTTCCACATCCTACTCGTTGCTTAATTTCCAGGAAACCAATCACCACCGTCCTGTATGAAACGACGATACACTTTTCTACAATAGAACCGGTTGAAAGCTTTCCGTTTATAACAGACGTATAAAGAATTGCTGATTTCCACAGGTAAAGTAAAAAGCGATAACACGGATAAGTGATTTAGTTGTTCACCAGCGATGGTAGTCCCATTAAATAGGCCGTTGACGTTTGATATTTATCCTTTGGACATTGACAGTACCTCGACGTCCTATGCTGCTAGTCAATTTACGTAAGGGGTTTTCCGCATCGTTAAAACAAAAGTAAAGAAAGAATTTACCGATTTACTCACTTTAAACTGACAGGCTGTGACGTCAACGTGTTTAGCAATCAATTTCTATCCTCAACATTGTATTTCTTGGTCAATGCCACCCGCTTCAACTATCGCGATGTCAAGGACACTGAGCCCGACCGATTTTCTGACAAAACCACTCTCAAACGGTGTGGAATTTACCGTTACAATGTTGGGGATATACATTGATTGCTAAACACGTTGACGTCACAGCCTGGCAGTTTAAAGTGAGTAAATTGGTAAATTCGTTATCATCTTTTGTTTTAACGGTGCGCAGTGTTTTGCGCAAAATCACTGACGTAAATTGAATCGAAAGATAGGACGTCAAGTACTATCAATGTCCAAATGATAAATATAAAACGTCGACGGCCTATTTGATAGGACTACAGCGATGGCAACACAAAGAAAACATCGCGCTGATTATTCGGCTCTGCAGTTTCCAACAAACTTGCTTAACCTGCAATGTTGTTTTACTCCTTTCTAATGATACAGTATTGTATTATAGAGTCCTATACCAAATTGTTTATAATTCTCAGAAATTGTAATATTAACAAAATGTCATTTGGCAATCAGAGCTTGATGTCTTTTTGTCAATCATAATTAAGAATGTCACAATAACACTAATTATATAAATTAATACGTGATAAATCCCAATCCCTAAAACCCCAAAATACCTACTCACAATGGGAAGATTTTAAAAATGAAAACTTACTGTTTGGATTTCCGTCAAAGTTTCCACAAAGACCCCTTATTTTCTGATCTTCCGGTGTTTCATCCGTGGCACCCAAGTCATTATCAAGTGTTATCATGACCGTGGAGTCGACGCTAACTTTTATAGCAATTCCTCCGATAAGGGGCGTAAACTCTAAAAATTCTTCACCTATTTTTTTAACTATGACACCTGTTGGGAAAGAAGCAGATATCTTGTTATATTTCTAGAAGATCAAAGCTTATTTCTATCTTGAAACCAATTTTATTTTATTTTCTATTTAATTTTTTATTTATCCGATGTTAGATCAACAGGATTAAATCCCAATAACAGATCATTGGCCAGCATTATTGTGGGAGGAAAACTGGGAAGAAAATTTTACCCAGAATTCCCACGCTCTTTAGATGGTTGCTGGCAAGCCACCCAAATACCAGAATCGAACCCGCGACCCCAGAAGTGAAGGGGATATGTGAACCCGAAGCATACACTCACTAGATCATACGTCCACTGTAGATCATTCCGCTAGAGAGGCCCCCTAGAGGTTTAAACAATTTCAAGATTCGTTGTTCTCATTACAGACTTTCTTTAAGCTCACGGTTGTATATTTGTGTAGGAGCTCACGTTGTAACGGCTGTGTGATCGCTGTTACGATGATAAGTCACATATTATAACAAATAAGGCTAATGTTAACCTCAAATTAATATTTTGAATCGTTTCCTCGTTTTCGGATTTAATTCTGACTTTTCAAATATGACTAGGGCTACTCTATTTGGAGGTCAGATCGATGTCAATACCATTAAACGCTCTGAGAGATGCATAACACATGTAGAAGACAACAAGACAACATGAGTGCAAATGTGGAAAATAGTGTAAAGAAGCAAAGGCAAATATAACAAGTCAGCCAGACCGTCTGGGTCGTGAGTTGGCTGTTGCATTCCACAACGCCAAACCATCAGTTTTAAACAGATATCAGAAGCCTGTGTCAGCAGCAAAACTGCCACAACTTTAACGCATTTTATCCAGTTAACAGTTTGCACCCAAAAGAAACCTGGCGTTGATCACAAAAGAAAATAATGTTGGCATCGCATGTTGTTCGATCCCTCATCTATTGCCATTATCGTTAGCGAAGACGATGTAGTCAGAACACGTTAAGCCATTGCACACATTCGATCCATTTAGATATAAATCAACTTTAATATGCTCCGATCATAGACAATAATTTAGTTGATTTAAATTTATTAATATCTAGCAATTACTTTTTGTACGTAAGTTTCCTACTCACGTTCCAATTCATAAATCTGTGACAATTTGTTCAACTATACAGGCACAGAGTATTTAAAGGTCCATTTTTCAGCATATCAAAAATCTTCAGATTTTATTGTTGTCTTTGTCTGTAAATTAATGTTGGATACGCCGCCGCCATATCCGTGAAACAGACAAGGATACGGCAATAAACAATCATTCAATCAACCTAGATAGACTTGTACGGTATTTTGTTGATTGCTGACCGGCACAAGCGCCTGCAAAACACACGGTCCTAGTTTTTTGGAGATAGTCAGAACTACCTCCTTGGATATTGAGCGCTTTAATGTTAAAAATTGCAAGTACATAATTGAAATAATCAGAAGTTCGTATTCGTTGTAATACATGTAGTTATCTCAGTCGGCATCGCTGGCATAGAGTTAGTGCCTTACGCAAAGAGAGAGGGTCAGCACCTCTACCTAAGTTACTCTAAACTATTTTTTTACGTAATGAGAGATGCTCAAGCTCGCTACTGCAGTGTCTCTGACTCCGCTTCACGTAAAGATAGACGATCAGCATCGCTAGCATAGCGTTCCTCAGCCAGTGCCTGGCGTAAAGAGAGTGGGTCGGCCTTGCTACATCAGTGTCCCTGAACCAGTGTTTCACGTAAAGAGAGATGATCCGCCTGGATACCTTAGTGTATCTGAACCAGTGCCTCATACAAAGGGCCGAGATAAGTAGCCTTTTAACCTTAGCGTTCTTCAGCCAGTGCCAAACGCAAGGAAATATGGTCAGCATCTCTACCTTTACGCGCCTTAGTCAGAAACCTCACGCAAAGAGAGATGACTAGCCTCCGCACCGTAGTAGCCTTTTAATCTTAACGTTCCTCAGAAAGTGCATGCCAAGAGCAAAAAAAGATGGTCAGCGTCTCTACCTGTGCGTGCCTTAGCCAATGCCTCACGCAAAGAGAGATGGTCAGCTTCGCTTCCTTAGCGTCTCTGAACCAATGCTTTACATAAAGAGAGATGTCCAAAGTAAATCCTATCGTGATTTTCTTGTATCACAGAAGACTGAGCGCTGACATTTTATAAATAGTTCGCGGTTCGCTTCCTGGTCGAGAAAAGCGTACTTTTCTTAATCCTCATTTATAAATATATATCCGATGGTATATTTATTATTTCGCATGCCTCGACGAAGACTCACACCTACATTATTTGGCTCACTGTTCCATTCTTGTACAGTATGCATGCATCAAATAATATGGAAACATTTGCTGGAGGAATTCATAAATCCGTACAAAAAAAGTTTGTGTGATAAAAGACTTACTTATCCCTGTTGATCAATTTTCACCAAGTGTTGATACATTTTAAGTCAGATAAACTCATCATCTCATGGCGTGACGAGTTCATATTTATCTATATTCTGAGACTATCCGTAAAATGGCTTCGTAGTCCGCTCTTATTGTCCACCATAAATATGTCCCGAATTATGATAGATTTATTGTTTTCTTTTCAGATTTTACTATATAAAATAACCCGTAAACGTCGATACAGGACTGATATCATACGGACTTTACAAGCTTGGCAGCCCGGAGGCTCGGTAAAATACACCCCTAAAGGCCTGGCTATCAGATACGAATGGGGCCCGCTGCGATATTCAGGTATGTAGATCGTATGCAAAGAATGTTATACATGGTCTTCTTCTTAAAGGTAGCTACAGTATTCAAATGGAATGGATGTTATTTACATTATTGAGCATATGTTGGATAAAATCGCAACTATCTTGAAAAATTTTCATTTCATAGTTTTAAAATTTTTAATTTTAAAATTTTAAATATCATGTACAGAATACTGTATACATCGTTTCGTATGTACGTCCTTGAGCTTCAAAGGGGAGATCTACCGTACAGGCCTTCCTCCTGATACAAAGTTGTAAGTAGCAATCCGAAGTACTGGGTGGTATTATTGGGAGAACAGTATGATCAGATTTCTTTCTTTGAGAAAGCCCATGGATGCTCTTGAGTAAATAAAATATCTGAAATGTAGAAATAGACAGAACAAACATTTATGTTATTAATTTAAAGCTTGTGTTGAATTAACTTTACAAATCTGCGTAAAACTGAAGGCTCTATGATTAAACATAGCTTCTGATTTTCGTTAATCGGTCCACTGATAAGTTTGGCCTACGGCCCACAAGTAGGTTAATCCGGCCCTGTATACATACCGACAAAATACATACATATAGAACAACTGCGACAAGGGGCTAAGGCTGTTCATATTTATCCTGTATTTATCCGTATATCGGACACTACATGGCATAATACGAATATTAACGTCCCTAAAATAATTGCGCATACTTAAAAAAAAACTTATTGACCTTTATTTTATATACTATACGGAAAATTCAAATTCCAACGTAACTCTTCGAAGTTCAAAAAGTAACATATTGTCTAAGCTATATTTCCTAATAAAGCTATAACGATTTATTAGTATTGTTTAAAGTAGGTTAAATGTGTTGGTGTTGTTGCGTTTCAGCAAACATGGCCTTCATCGCGTTTGAGGCAGCCGATTTAGGGATTTATCGATGGTGGTACAGGAAATGGGCGACCAGACAGATACACTACGCATTGGGGTCAACCGGAAGAAGTTTTGTAGTTGGCTATGGTGAAAACCCACCTCAGCGGCCTCACCATGCCTCCAGGTTAGATCACTAACTCAAGTCATTATCCTTAGGTGTTATATTTTGAAACGGTATAACCAAAATAATATGGATTGTGCTGGCAAACTGCACCACTGAAATAATTAAGGCGTCGTTTGTTCAAAGCTCTCTAAGCTTTGACGTTGCGTGGCCATGGAATGGATATCAGGTTCCAACAAACATTCAGTAACATTTCATAATATGGACTGGTTGCGGTAAGTTATTTCACTTCAATGATGACCGATTTTCCCGTTCACAATGTTCCTTAATTAAATACGGTGGGAACCCGAGAGGAAATCTAGTAATAGCTACCCCAGTGTTTGCCAGCGACACCATGCGACGCGGTTATATACCTGATGGTCGACAGACGAACTCGAATGCGTGGACGGTACATCGAAGTAGGATTGGTAGACGGAAACGCTAACCACTAAGCCACGGCCAGGGGAAGTAGTGATTTGAACGACCGATTCCATGGACCCTTTTCATTAAGCTGTATTAGCTTACGTTAAACGTAATTACCACGATGACTAGTGTTGCAGATAGAGTGTTACCATGGCAATAACGTTCAACGTAAGCTAAGACCGTTTGGTGAAACGATCTCCAGATGAATAAAATACTTATATAATACGTTAAATGTAAATACATGTTTTACTCCGCCACTGATAAAATATGCTTATATTCTCTTGATTGTGATGTTTTCAGTTCTTGCCGTCCAATGCCGTGGCCGTGTTCATGGGATGATTATACTAATGAGGGCCCTAACCCCATTATTTTATATGGGGCCCTGGTTGGGGGGCCCGACCTGAGTGATCGTTACACTGATAACAGAACAGACTACCTCCACAATGAAGTCACCTGTGATTACAACGCTGGCTTTCAATCAAGCATAGCAGGTAAATTAGATACTCTTGACGTCAACCGAATTGTTCAAATATTCTTTCAAGTTTTCTTTGTTTTATAACTTCTTTATTTATTTATTTATTTATTTATTTATTTATTACCACAGGTTAACACAGCTTGAAAATTTTCTGAATATTTGCTGCGATTAACATTTTAATTTTGAAAACTAAAAATCAAGAATAATCATGAGCTGTCTGATCTGTTTGGGATCCTAGAAAAAGTGCAACCTAGCTGGTTCCCAAACAAGGGAGACTACTTTGGGAATTCACATTTCAGAGCATTTTATTGCATAATTATGTCTATTTTATCAATTCCTGTTCGGAAAAATACCCGGAGGCAAACATATTCGGTATACGGATTTGTGAATTAGGCTCGATAGAGAGCTTCAGGTTTCTCATTTTCAAATCCCGTTATTTAGAATATAAATTGCTTTCTGTTTGTAAATTTGCCATTATTTGTAATTTGCGTTCTATTTGTAATTTGCTTTTATTTAACTCTGATGAAGTAGAACTGCCATAAATTTCATCCAAAACCGAGCATAACTTGAGTAAAATTGAAGAAGCCGCAAATCAGTTCACCGTTTGATGAAGTTGGAATAATTTTGTACTACGAAGACCGTGGTTTCAGCCAATGAATGCGCAGCAATATGGTGGTTGGCGATAGACAAATCTGCTACGTACTACAAACACATTCAGTACATCAAGGGAATCTTACTCAAACTAATTGTTTTTAATCGCATTTCTCTTTTCAGCACTTCGACAGATATACAAAAAGGATTTCTCCTGAGACTGTTGTATTGTTAGGGCGGGGAAGTGGGACGTATATCCAGGGACTATACAATACTACTGTTAATATTAATTGATGGGTGTTCTGCTGCGCGGACATACGTGCGGCGGGACATGAGCCCGAACAAGGACTAAGTGTATCTGTATGTATAGGCAGCCGTTTCGCTATGATAAGAGCAATACTGTGCATTATTCGTCAATGTTCGTGAGACATTTTCTTTTATTTCAGCCAAGATTAAAGGATTACGTATTGATTTACAATCAATGAATATTATTACAACATGCTACATTGAGTAATCAGATTTGCGGATAATCGTTTGGTTGATCTGCATATAGATGGGATTAACACCGCGTGTAGTATTAAGATGAAAAGCTGGCTTATAGGTTAGAGTAACAATATATGCACCCAATTGGCGAGGATCCAATTTTGTTTGTAATTGAAACTGTAGGAAATACAGGGACAATCAGGGTTTGTCTCTTTGCATATGTCCTAACTTAAAAGTTGTGAATATCAGTGTACGTAATTTTCTATAAGTAATTTCGATTAAGAAAACCCCGTTTTCATATTTAATTATGCCAGGCTATTCGACAGTTGAACGCAGCTAAAAACAAAATTCAATCAACCAATGGATGGGTAGTCCACTTAAAGGGAAAGACCAACGATTCTAGACCTAAACTTATTACTTTTAATGAATATTTTCAAAGACAAACAACTGTA